>SMGT01010271.1:100548-112443 GCA_004794575.1 Lanistes nyassanus
CGGAAGCGATGTCTTGGCTTTCGACGGTGCGTCATCTACTGGTAGACGACATCTCTTGCTCAACCCCCCCCCCCCAGCCAATCCGTGGCTGAAATCGGAAGTTAAAACACTCGAGGTGAGAATAGGGCATGCGCAGTTTCGCGTTCCCACGTGCATGCAGGTGTAATCAGGCAGTTGCTCGCAAGCGAGACAATCCAGGACTCGCTCAGTTGTCTCGCAAAGATCGTTCACGGCGGAAGGGGCGTGGGATAGGGGGTGTTTGGCATTAGCCTGTGACTGTTTCCAGGCCTCTTTTGTTCATCAGACACCAAGACTAGACCTCTTCCGCACCAGGGCGAACGAAACACAGTCGCCCGTTTCTGCCCGAAGACCGTACTGATAATGGTTTCAGATTCTGGAGAGTTCCTGAGGGCACTGGGCACACTGACAGACTACGGGGGCCAGTGTTTGGTATTCGTTTTATTTTTCTTAGATCTGTTTCATTGAAAATATCGCCCGAAAAAGTTTCTAGACTGAGGCCCACGGACCCAGAAGGGGAAAGATAAGGTGTGCTTTCGGAGGGAATCAGCTGTGTGTCTTATCGCGCCTGGCCACGTTTCCCCGACCAGCCGCTTGCGATAACATCATCTCGTATTTTCCAATTCTATATGAAAGCAGGGCGATAAGAAAGGGCTGGTCTGCCCTGACAATGATAGGTTTTGTTTGAATTAATCCATTAGAAGCGATGGCGGGCGTGATACTGGCAACGATAAAAGTGAGGATAAGCCGGTCCGTTGTCGCTTTGTCGACGCTGCGTGTAATTAGACCGACCAAAGCCTACGGATCTGCGAGGAGGAGATAATCACGCTTGATTTGGAGCCCAAATATGATCAATACGGCCAAGTAGAGAGGGTCCCGCACCAGGTCTGCAGCTGATAGGGCGTGATAAATGATCTATCTCAGCCCTGAGACTCTGGGACGGAGGCGGCATCGGTGGCGGGAGAGATAAAACACGGGAGGGGGGGGGGGTAGGGAAGCCCGCGCCGGTGATTGTGGCCACCTCTATCAGCGCCATCTATAACTCGCGCGCGCGCGCACGGCGCACAGGCCCGGGCTTATCTCGCCCGACCAAATGGGGTTCGAATGCAAAGTTTGACAACCCTGCTCTTTGTCGACTGGTCCCGTCGCTGTCTCGTTAGATGGCTACTGCCTCTACCACAACCGCTTCTGAAGATCACCACCACTGTCGCCGCCACTGCCACACATTTTACTTCTCGAACATACCATCATCACTTCATGGGATGCCGCGCAGCGACTACCGCAGCCCGCAAGCGTCCCCTCGCAGTCCCTTCCCCTCCGCGGCTGTCGATCGTTACATACTTTAAATCCCAGGCATTGACAGGACAAGCAACGTCCAGCAACGAGGGAAAGATTTTTTAAAAAAAATTTCTGGGCTCCGATCGCATGCGTCAATGCCGATAAGATTAATTGGTAAATCATGTCTCTTCACCCTTTCCATCTACGTGAAGTTTCGTAGACAGACCCCCTCTCTATGCGGTGACTTGCGTGTCCGAAATTTCCCTGTGGGATCAAAACGCCTCTTTCGTGTTAAAGGGAAGGGAAGGTGGGCGTGGGTCAGGGGAGAGTTACAGGAGTTACAATGTCTGTCCATAAACTATCCTACTAGTCAATGGTTTCTCTGTCCCAAATCCCGCGTGCATGGTGCGTGCGTGCGTGCGTGCATGCGTGCCTCACTTCGTTCACCCCATCTTCTCATATCAATGCGCATACCCCCTGCGTGCCAGGAAAGAGAGAGGAGACAGTGTTAACGAGTGAGCGAATAGCGAGCTCGCGCGCGCGCACGCACGCACCCACGCACGCACGCGGCATTGTTTTGCGAGCGAGGAAACAAAGGCGGGCGGTGACATCAATGACGAAGTGGGGGATCTTACTATCTAAACCTGGCACACGCCCGCAAAGGTAAACTTGCCGGGTCCGTGCAGGTTTATCTCCGTCTGACGATGCTAGCAAAACCCGGTAAAAAATACAAACAAGCAACAACAACCGAGTCGTGTTACTGTCTTGAGACTCTCCTTATATGGGCGGGTGCGTGTGTGGGGGTCAGAACCTGAAGGCGCTCTCTGGCGATATGACATTGAAATGGGTATCGTTGTCTCGTTTTGCATTTCCTGCTGCCTGCTCCGTAAGGACCCACCTTGCTATTTCTTTTCGCGTCTGGACGCAGACTGCCTTTCTGTCTTTTTGAAAAAAATGTGGGTTTTTTTGTCGTGCATTTCATCTGAGTTTTCGAGAGAATGTGTACGATCACGATCGGGTGCAGTAGCTGGAAAAAGTCATGGTTTCCACTCTAGCCCTCCTAGTACTTGGGAAGAGGTTTGAAAAGTAAACCCTGGCACAGTACTGTCTATTGTAATTTGAGAGAACAAAAACCATTGGCCAGTCAAGGAGCGGTCACCAGCCTGATCTGATGGACGGACCGCGTCAAACGTGCGGACGCAACTACCCCTGTGCGTGCAAGTCGCGTGCAGTGTCCTGACAAATTAGAATTTAGGAGATGCGTTTTGCACACGCGCAGCGCGGCACGTGAGGAGCTCTCAAGCTGGCGTCTTCCTCGCGTCTGTGAGGCTGGGCCCTGGTGACGGCGCTGCCAACTGATGCTACGGTCTCGCTCTGGAATCGCATCGCATCGCTGCGCCATCTGTTAGTGGAGGTCTGTGAACGCTGGCCGAGTGATCTTTTAGTTTTGAATGTGGCAGAACACCGATACGGCGCATTGTCTTATCGCTCGGGCTGTTTTTGTTTAAGCATCAATTAAGGGCCAGATGGAATTTGTCGTGACAATTATCACTCGCTATCGAGGTCAGAGAAGCAGCAGTCTGGGAGGAGTCCCCTCAAACGAGATAAGATTGCTGCATGCCACGGACACTGCACCATCCCTCCATCCTCCCCCTCCCAACTCCTTCGCTTCCCACCTCTCTAGTCAAGCTGCTCCTGAGGCGAGTTGTATAGGCACAAGGCACGCGAGAAATGCTAGATAATGACGTCAGAGCTATTTGATGAGGTGTGTGTAAGTGTTTGTGTGTGTGTGTGTGAGTGTGTCTCTGTGTGTGTTTTGGAGGGAATCATACAAGTCGAGAGAATTACAGGTACTTTAAAAATTTCTTGTCCTTAATGAGGTGTCTCACGTCGAAAGCTATCTCTGACGTCATCACTAAGGTCGCTTGCGTCGCTAGTCAATCGCATAGGCGAGCTTCATAGAACGAAATGTCAGCGACGCTGGGTAGTGACGTCACAGCTCTGACAACGGACTTGGCGTGCATGAAACAGCCTCCGCGCCGCGCGACCTGTCCAAGGCGGCAGACGGAAGAAGGCAGGCGGTAGGTGTGCCAGACGGCAAGGACAGTCGGCATCAAAAGGTCATCCGTGACACTCGATGGCCGAGACAGACAACTATGCACGAACAGCGAGCCCAGTGTCTTTGTCGAGGGCCCGGCGATACCGATATGATTCGTGCGACCGGACCGATCTAGCCAAATGTTTTCTATCGGTTGTAACCGCGCACAATGCAGCATTCTTTGGTGTATTGCGCAAACCATTCAGTAGACAGAATATCGGAGTTCTTTCGTTTTTCTTGCTTTCTCGATGTGTGTGTGTGTATATATGGCTTGGCGGGGGTGGGGGTGGTGAATGGGTTACGCCCTCTGTTGTTTTGTTTGTTCCAACATTTTGCTTTAGTCACAACAGTTTTCCGTTCGGCTGAGTCTCATAAGAAGTTCTTCGTTGATAAGACTTACATCAAAATAAGGTTGTCAAGCTGTCTTGGTATTTCGGAGAGCCTAAGTCGCGTTACTCACAAATGAAACTCAATAAAATCGTTTCTGTACGATATTTTTTGGGGGGGAGGGGGGTGTCATTGTGTGGGTGCCTGTGCAAACACTAATGTGTGTGTGTGTGTGTGCCTCTTGTGTTTGCTGTGCGTATGCGCTTGTAGATCTATATTTTCTGTTGTCTTTAAAGAATGTGTGTGAGGTGGTGGGGGGGAGACAAGCCTTAAAAAGTTTTGAAAAGATAAACTGAAAACAAAACGGCAACAGAGAGTGGGTGGGGGGACAAGAGAGAGCGTCGTTTCTTCCTGATTTCGGATTGTCGTCATTTAAAAAATGCAATCTTGCGCATCTTACTTGATGAGTTAATTTCTCAATTCAAATCCGAAGAACTCATATGGAAACGGAGGAATTAGCCTAACTTCCAAGGACAGAAGTTGCTGTTTAAAGCTGTCTTCACTTTGCCTTTCGGAGTTCAGAGCGTGAATTAGCAGGAACAACAAAGTCCTTCTGTCACGATTTATGAAGGAAATACTTGAAATAACCGAATCGCGCCCTTTCCCGGTCCCATGATGTACTCTACAACAACCATACTGAGTGCAAAAGAACAAAATTCCCTGACTCAGAGTTACCAAAGAATGTGGGGCTTGGAGACGCGATGTGTCATTGGAGTGATGAAGTACGCTGTATAGGATATGGAACCATATATCATTGTTCTGTTAAGAAAAATCTCAAAGCGGTACAAGAAAGACAGTGTGAGAGATAACCGTGTTACAGATGTTTACATGTTTCTGCTCCAAGCAGTTTTTGGCAGTTATTATAAATTGTAACTTGTTTCTCTCTTTCCAGCACCGGTGGAACCATTGCAAGTGGGAAGCTCTAGCCACGATGCAGGTACGTAGATTTCAGCAACATAAGCTGATGATGCAGAAAGGATTGTTCTTGCCATCTTGTCCAGAAAAGGCACTGCCTGGATCACGTTGAGACAGCCGTAGCGACAATTTTAAGCCAAAATTGTGTCTTAAACTTAACAGCCGAATATCATGGATGTGAGGTCATGTGTTTGAGCCAAGGGGAACTGCTCACGGGATTTCTTCTGCGAGATTTAATCACTGCTGAAGTGTATTTCGATTGCATGTTTACAGGAACTCGTTTGGGGTGCCTTGTCGGTATAAGATGGCGAAAACGACCATTTTCAGCGTTAATAATAGCTATAATCATCTTGAGCTTCATTTTGGTTTAGACTTTAGATGAGATATTTAGACTTTGCAATCACAACAGCTTAAAAAAAAACACTGGAGGATACGGGGGGAGTTGGAAAGGACTAGGGAACGCAGGACTGCAACCTTTCTGCATCCACTTCCCTTTCATAAAGCCATTTAACGTGTTCACGAGAGTCTACTGGGAAACAAAATCGTCCCAATACGTGTTGCCAAACACCTGGAAAGTTCAACATTTTTTTTAAAAGCAAACCAGCCCCGTACTCCCAACCCCGAATTTTTTTTTGAGAATAGGTATTTGGGAGGCTCTGTTAAACCTGTAGGTGCTAGAGAAATGTATGCAAAATCACGTCTGCATGGGTGGGTTCTTCTCTCGCATTTCGTGATACGCTGAAGATAAAACTGTCATAGCTAACATGACATCGCAGATTAGGTTCAGAATCTTTGCATGCATCAAAAACAGGGTGAGGGATGGCTTTATAAACCGCCGTGAGAATTGAGTCGCTTTTTGCTTGACTTTCTTTCTTTGGTTACCTTTGGCTATGTAACATCAACAAAAATAATTAGCAAGGCTATGGGACGACAGACAAAAATCTGCAGCTTCCTATACCTCTCATGTATTTGATCCCGATTCCTTTGAAATCCAGAGAAAAAGCCAAAGTCGTGCGTGCTTAATCCCGCAGGTAACCGCTGAGAATGATGGTCTAGTGACGAGCTTTGCAAATAGGTCGCACTGCCGTCCAGCCATGACTGCGCATGCGTGAGGCTAGAGTTATCGCCCCCCCCCCATCCGGACACCATTTTTGGGGAAAAATATAGACAGGTGGCGATAGAGATCTTGATTGTGGCGCCCCATTCGAGCCCTGAACACAGTGAGTGCTAAAGTGATACTAGACCTTGAGATAGAGTGCAAGATGAACATGCTGTAGAAATTGTGCTCTGTTTCGGCACTGGTTCGAACTTCAAGGCTCGTCCTCCACCCCCTCTCACGTCGCCAAAAGCAAAAATGTTCCACTGGCGTGTACAAAATATTTTTTTTGCCAAATTAGAGACTTGTTATGTTAACTTAAAAAAAAAAACAACTTTACTGCACGTGAAACCGATTTCATCGAAGCTATTCGCGGTTGTTATCCGAAAATCGAAATTTATTCTGTTTACGGGAACAGGTTTGTTTATTAATGAATTAAATTTATTTGATGTTTTACGTGGAGTCAGCGTCAAGGGCTATGAAGTACACTGCGGGGAGGAAGCTGTGCAGGAAGCCATCACATAAAGAGGCGATGAACATTGCTTTCGTACCATCGGCGAACTATAGCACGCATGTTCGTCTAGTTAAGAGGTTTTACCCCCTCCGCCACCGGGGCGACTTGCAGGAAGAGAACACGAAACAGGGGAGACAAATCTCAAATTATTTTCAATCGATGTGTGCGTAAAAATAAATAAATAAAACTGTTGAAACAAAACTAAGGGTAATTACTCAAAACATGGTAAAAAGGTTGATTCAATCTGTTGTGATCCACACAAAGCATAAACGATATCCACAGAAGGCTGCTTGCCTAATTTCACAAGGCGTGTGAAGGTGTGTAGGGGGTGCGGGTGGTACCTCGTTCAAATGTCAGACGCCGGCGTCGAGCTCTCAGTACTGGTTCTCAATGATCTAGTTTTCTCGATCAACAAACTGCAGTGACGACACAGTCCCACTAATTCCACGGAAGCGTTGTTGATTCTCTGGTGACCAAATCATCAAACAAACCTCAGAAACACTGCAACTCTGTACATCGACCAAAAGGCGTGGCTCAGAGACTGGATGGCTACGTCAGTGCCCACCCTCGATTTACTTTATGCTCATCTTCCCTTTGCTGATTGTCACTGATCACAGACCACTCTCCCTCCCATCTCCCCTATATTTACTGAAAACCAAAAGAAACGCAATCTCAGGGAGTTGATTTTATTTGAATTTTTTCCCTTTCATTCAAACGGGTTTAAATCGATCAATTTTCGAGAAAATCGTAACAGTCTTTGCACAATGTGTGTTCATCTGAGAAAGCGTTCAGAATGTCCCAGACGTCCGAATTCAGAGTCCAAAGTCAGTAGCGGGTGTCCCCCTTTGGCGTCGACAACGGCCTGGCACCTGGCGGGCGTGGAGCGCACCAGACGGTTCACCACCACCATAGGCATGTTTACGCAGATCTGCCTGAAGGCCTGCCCCAGCTGGCGAGCTGTTGTCGACCTCGGCTGGACAGCGTTCAGCTCTACCTGCAGATGGTCTCATAGGTGCTCGATTGGGTTGAGGTCTGGGCTCATGGAGGGCCAAGGCATCACCTGAACGTTGTTCTGCTGCAGGAAGGCCGTGATTAACCTTATCGTGTGTGGGCGGACATTATCATGCTGAAAGGTGAGGTTGCCATGCTGCTGGAAGTATGGCACGACGTGGGGCCTCAGCACCTGGTCCACAGCCTTGTGCTGTCACGCCGTTTCCTCGTCCAGGGCCGATGTTCTGGAAGGCAATGGGGTCTACGAGTCGGTTGAGGCCAACTCCACCCCAAATCATGATGGTGGGGCCTCCCCAACGGTCGTGCTGCAGGATGTTGTTGCTGGCGTACCCCTCGTTCCGCATCCTCCATACTCTGACGCGGCCGTCGGCGTGGCTGATACAAAAGCGGCTTTCATCGGAGAAGAGGATGTCTCGCCATCGCCGCCATGTCCAGTTCCGGTGCGGCTGGGCCGGCTGCATTCTCTGCTGCCGATGTCGTGCAGTCAGCGTTTACCGCCGTGCAGGATGGCGGCAGTACAGCTGTCGCTCAGACAACCGGCGACGCGCAGCTCCATGTCTCTTGACAGTGGCTTGGGCCATCTCTGAGGCAGGGAGGAACGGTTGGCGCAGGTGGTCGCGGTAGATCTGCCTGTCTGGTGCACTGCAGGAGCGAAAACGGATGTCCGACTTTAGCGCTCCAGAAGGGACACGTTTTTTCCCCCCAGGCACGTCATTATCAAGGGCTACACTCAGCAGACCATGCGACCTCATGTCAACCTAATTTTTGTTGCTATCATTGCACCCGAATTCATGAAATTTGACTACTCTTTTCCCGTGTGTCAATTTGCGTTTCTTTTGGTTTTCAGTATATATATATATATGAGAGAGAGAGAGAGAACTGCCGGATCAGTTTGTTGTATTTTTACATTTTAAACTATACTGGGGGGGGGGGGTCCCTGAAAGATAAAATCATAATTTTGCTTTTTTTTTTTTTACTTTGATAGTTTACTCATGGCTGGGAGCGGGAGTGTAGGAAAAATGGACGAAGATTCCAGTAGAGAGAGAACTGCCGGATCAGTTTGTTGGGGGGGGGGGGGAAAGGGAGGGGAGTGGTCTTAAAATATTTTTGCCAGTGTCCAAGGGCCGCCTAGGCCTTGTTGGGATCCAGGCGTGGCTTGCACTAGCGTTCGTAACTGTCCTTCTGGTCGTAAGAGTGATCGTAAGACACATTTGCCCTGTGTATTTTGTGCACACGTTTATGTATGAACAGGAGAAGCTCCCCAGCCGAAAACAATATTTTTACATTTGAGACTATACTGGGGGGGGGGGTCCCCTGAAAGATAAAATCATAATTTTGCTTCTTCTTCTTCTTCTTCTTCTTCTTTTTTTTTTTTTTTACTTTGATAGTTTAGTGATGGTGTAGCAGGAGTGTAGGAAAAATGGACGAAGATTCCAGTAATTATATCATCGAAATTCCTACCATCTAGAAATTTCTCAGTGAACACAAAGAGACTGAAATCCTATGGTCACGTGACTCGACCGCTTTCATGCGCAATCTAGACCGTCGTTGCGTCGACTCACTCTCGGGTCAAAATTGTCCCCCGCCGTTGGCTGTCCACGCTGTCACTCGACAGACTAGAAACAATACCAAAGGCAACCGCGAACAAAAGTGAAGCATCAACGAAAGGAGGCGCTCAGATTGCACAACCAAACAAATTTAAATTAGCAGCACGATGGCCACAAAGTTATTTTTAATTGTGCATTTCACTTTTATCTAGAAAATAATATACGGTGTACGCGGTGGTGGTCGAAATCGCCATCGCGTTGTTGTCGTCGTTGTGGCAGTAATAGTTGTAACGGTTGTAGTTGCGGTTGCTGTGTGTGGGATTTTTTTGGGGTGGGTGGGGGGGGAGAAGTGGAGGAGAGAGCCTTAGGTCAGTGGAGCTAGATTCCTGTATAATGATTCACGTTTTCACTAGGCAATCGCAAAAAAAAGCAAAAGCGAGAGTGAAATCTGGATTTCAAATTTTCTCTCTCAAGTGCTTATCTGGCTTTGATTAGAACACACGCGGAACATGTTTCTTGCTTCAATGCTCGACGATGCCACTCGTTTCTTTTAATCTTACTTTGACTCGCACGGGTTATCTTCGCTTGTGATAATGGCCACGCAAGGCGCCTTGGTATTGAGGATCGCGCAACAGTCTGGGGAAAAGATCGGGAACCGAAAAATGATGGGATGGACGTGATGACGTCAGTATTACTCTGCAATGGCTGGCGACCATCGTTAGAGGCTATCAATGGCGAGCAATTTCACTGGCACTCACTGGTATTCCAAGTAGATAAATGGTGTAAATTATCCAGCCAGTGAACGGTCACGTTTGACCACATGATTTAAGAGCCGACTCAAGCTTGAGAGTGAAAGTGTGTGTAGGGAATGGAGGGAGGGTGTGTGCGTGAGAGAGAGAGAGAGAGAGATGAAGGAGTCCATTTTTTTGTTTGTTCCTTCCACTTGTCGTGCCGTGTGAGGCAGACGTAACGTGGTTGCCACGCGATAAACTAACACCCATGACCCGACTTGACAGCAGCAGCAGGTCGGTGTTCGCGCTCAGCGGTTCGTGACCTGGGTAGGACCGTGGCCCGGGATTCTCTCAGGTCATAGCTGTTTACACTGATGTTTACACTGATGTCAGGGTCGAGGGGTCGAGGAGGAGGGCAGGGAGGGGCCACATCAAAGCCTGTCCTCTTACTTGACCCGTCGGACCTCTCAGAGGGGCAGGTTTTACCGGTGCTGCGGACAGTTTAGGGATGCCACATGACAGCAAACTACTCAAGACCACGAAGCGACTAGTAATTAGTGAATATTTTAAAAACTGTTGAGTTTTATACAATTTCTTAATTTAATGTTTGAAAATATGAGTTTAATAATATAGTTTTATCCTTGTTCACTTAATTACGCCAGCTTCTGCTTTTCTTTTCTTTTTTCTTTTTTTTTTTTTTGGTACTGCGTTTGAGATTTTATCCGTGTGGAATTTCAATTTCGTATTCCGAGTCCCTTTGCGGATGACAGAAATATTAAAACAGGAAAATAAGCCCCGAGCAAAACTAAACTTTGAGGTTTGTTCAATGCATACAAACACAAGTGAACTGGCCGTTCGAAGTGCTCATAAGACTGGCCTCAAGTTACACTGATAAGCCTGCCGCGCCGCTTCCTAGCAGCGGCCGAAGATGTCTTCAGCTGGTCACTGACTGTTAATCTCTATATACTTCCTATGTCTTTTGTTGTCTAAAGCTGCGTCTATTAAGTTTCGTTGTCTAAAGATGTTTCTATTCATATATTTCTGTTTAAAGCTGTTTTTGTTCGTATTTTGTTGTCTAAAGCTGCGTCTGTTATCACGGTTCGTTGTCTTAAGATGTTTCTATTCATTTAATTGCTGTTTAAATCTGCGTTTGTTCATATTTTGTTGTCTAATGCTGCGTCTATTCATGTTTTGTTGTCTAAACCTGCTTCTTTTCGTTTTGCTGCTTTTACCTGCGTCTATTCGTGTTTTGTTTTGCAATCATTGGTTCATGTAGATCTTCAGCCATCCCTGCGACTAATTTTTAACATTTTTTAATTAATCGGAAATGGAATTCGACATAGCCGGTGGCATTAATCCTAACAAAGCACTGGCTCATTGCCCTGTTTGTGCTGGTCACTGAATGTCCTTCATTCATTGGGGACTACAGACGAGGATTCTTACCACGGATCAGCTCAGTGGCGGACACTTCGTCAGAATGTTTGTGAAGAGTTCAGACTTATGCTTATAGCTGAGGCAGCCAATCGGATGGCAGCTTTTTCAGACTGTCGTATCAAATTTCGACGAAACGTGTCCTGGTAAAATCTCACCACCCTACGCCCCTCCCCCCCCCAACTGCCTTTCCCTGTTCAAGCTTGCGACGTTCATTGGTTTAAACAATAACCTCGAGCCCTCCGAAATCTACTGACCTATAGGTTTCCCATACACTCCTAGTTCCCCTCCCCACTCCTCCACACCCTTGAGAAATCATTTGCATCCTCCATTTAATTTCCGTGCCGTGCTCTCTGTGCATTAATCAAGCAATCTCAATTTTTATATCCGCCACGTTAGTTCTTTTGTTTTCGTTTTGTTTTTGTTGTTGCTTTTTGTCTTTTAAAAAAAGGAGTCAACACGTAGTCAAACTGCCTCGACCGGGGAGGCACTGGGGTTCAGTCTCTCGCGAGTACCGGAGGGAGGGGGTGGCTACCTGTGCGATAAAGGTGTTTTATGTGCGCGCGGATAAGAATCAGTCTGGCGTGGGGCTGTATCGGCGCAACGATAGTGCACGGCAGACACACACCTCCACACACCTCGTGCGGCCGGCCCCAGCTCGCTATCGCTCGGAAAGGCCGCGTTATCTGGCGGTTACCCCACACTATCTCTGGTTGCTCAGTCCGAACGATCGCGAGCCACCATCGGGGCGAGCATGCGCGCACGCTTTTTGTGGCCGCGGTGATACAGCAGGGACTATTTTCAGTGGATTTCAAATTTATGACATGTATGCTGAAGGTGTTTCAGCTTCCTTCCCCCCCCCCCCCCCC
>SMGT01010271.1:118694-133008 GCA_004794575.1 Lanistes nyassanus
TTTTAGCAAGGGGGGGAGGTGTTCGCAAGGGAGAAGAGGTGTTAGGAAGGGGGAAGAGGTGTTAGCAAAGAGGAAGAGGCAGGAGGTAAACAGTTATTGCTTTTTCATTACTTGAGGTGTGAGGAGGTGGGGGGGGGGGTTGTCAAACTGTTTCATGTTCGAAATTTATTGCACCTTTTTGTTTTATTATATTTGACAGTGGTGCAAGAACAATCATGCAGTTGTCTGCATACACGTGCATTCACTAACAACACATAGACACTCACACATACACACCTGCATGCATGTCCATGCACACACAGACACATGCACTAATGCATGCATGCACACATACCTGCCTGGACACACAGATGTGCATGTAAGAACACTCACCCACACACCTGTGCATGCCATTTGTATCAGCATTTGCATGCACAAATCCATTCTCAAGCAGACTTTTTTTTATAACACAAATAAACAATATTCCTGCCAATGTTTGTGCACTTTTGAAATCACATTTTATCTTGTGCTGTGCCCCCTAAGTGTATGCAATACACTTTTAATCTTTGGAATGACCTGTAGGGGTTCTGATTTTCTTTTATCATTCTTAGACTGTAGACAGGAAGTTTGTGTTTTCAGGACAGAACTATCATGAATATGCATTCCATCTCTTAAAAAGTAGATAAACCTGAGTTTATCACAGGACAGCTTTTCACCGTAATGGTTTCAAATGTGATAACTTTTAGTGTCTTAAGAAAGGAATTAGACAGGTTTTTTCTAAAAAAAAAATGATTATTACTCTTGCATCATTTCGGCAGAGACTTGAAGTCAGTGTTCATGGGAATCCGACAGTTGGATGGGTGGTCTGTAGTGCCATCCCCCTCCCAAAAGGCAGTAGCCTGGGTCCCTTCTCCGGGGATATGATTCCCTCAGATGCCATCAAGGTTGGCGATTTAATAGTTCAGGTATGGAAAATGTGAACTTCAAATAGGCATCTCATGTGCATCGCTGTGTCGTATTTGCAACAATAAGCATCAAACTTTGTACATGTATACTTTTGTGGTGACCTAAAGCTGTAGGCAAGAAACATGATCAGAAAGTTCTAAGCTATAGTTATCTTTGGATTATGGAAGACTGTGCTTGCAATCTTAAATTGTATCAAAGCATTAGTATTCAGAGGGTATGCTTTCACCCACTTTTGACAGGGATGAATAGGATTTTTCTGCAGAATCATTTACAGCACGATGTGTCCCAAAGACTGTGATGAGTGTGATTATGTCTGCTAACAGTTCTGCAGCAAGAGTGGACACAGAGCATTAGTGAATGTAGCTGGACACACAGGGGCATGGCTTGCCTTACTGCGACCTGCACTGGACATAGCCTCAAGAAACACTCATGTCTACTGGGAAGGTTGGAGCTCTTTTTCTTAAAAAAAATTTGAAGTAGCTCCTTATATTATTCTACTCAGTGTGTCAGGAAGCATCGAGACTGTTTTGAATGTGTTGTTTGAAATAAGGAACATGATACAAAAACCATCTCCAAATGGGTTCTTTTGTGCCTCAACTGCCAGTAAACTTTTCGTTATCCTCACTTCACTAGGAACTGCATACACGAACACAAACATTTCTATTCAGCTATGAAGAGAAAGTTTTATCATAGAATAAATACATCTGAGTTGGTTTTTTAATGTTTATAACTGATATCAATAAAAAAATCCCGTAAGAAAGGGGGAAAAGGGTAATGCAGAGAGCCAACTCTCTTGGTGATTATGTTATTTGATAAAATTAAATGCTTGATGGATAGCTTTTAATTTTAAAGCATATACAGAACCGTCTCTTCAAAGTGACATGAATAATCTTGTTGAAAGACTTTATCATAGATGGAAATGGAAGATGTCTGTTTTCCAGACTAAGAAGCATAAGTAAAAATGTGATTATACAGAAATGCCTGAGCGTATATTACTTAAAATTATTTTTGTCTATAAACTATAAGGAGATCTGAAGTGCCCTAAATCACACCTAAAAACCAAAAGAGATTAAAGATTAAATGCAGAAAGCACTGCTTTGTTTAGCAATGATAATGCCTTCTAAATCTAGGTGTGTGCTCATTCCTGCTGGTTAAGGTAAAATATCATTTATAAATTCCCAGACTGGCCAGAGGTGAAAGAAATGTGTTGAAATAAAAAGTGTATTTGACGGACCAAATCAAGAGCATTAAGAAACAGCCCACAAGTTGCTGAACAGCAGTATGCATGCAGCAGTGCTGAACTGAAATCATGCAGCACACAGTGCAACAGTCCTCTCAGGAGTGGCTGCTGGCAAAAACACAGTGTGTGCCTACACGGACTCATGCACTCACACAGTCACACTTCACAAACATGAACACGAGTGTGTGTCAATCACTGACCCCTCCCCCCCATTTTTTGGCTGTCTACATCTAACAGTTTCCTCTCTGTTCCATTTCACTTATCTTTATTACTGTCGTACATTAGATCTTGGGATATTTTATGTAACGTTCTTGCTGTTCTTTTGCATATCTCCCATTCACCACTGAACAACATTATCCACCCCCTATTCACAGGTGGCAGAATCTGGTGTGAGATTGTGGCCGATGTGGAGACAAACACGGAATTGTTGGCAACCTTTGCCTTTGACCTTGATGAACTCCCCCTGACAGACAGAGGCCTTGCTACCGACCCCTTGTCCCCAGCAGGATCCACATCATCTGACAGACCCCTGTCTTCAGATTCTCCTCCTCAGCAGCAACCACAACAGCAGACACAGCAGCAGAGTGCCACTGTGCTTCAGCAGCCGTCGCCTCCTGGACATGGTAAGACTGTATCTGCTACAAAATTAGATAATCCGTTCACCATGCCGGCATCCTCCACTTTCCCTCGGATAAAGATGCAGTCTCAAAGTGCTCATGATTCCTTTTTTAAAATTTAGCTGGATCATATAGTACCCTGTGCTAGAAGACCTTTACACTAAGCATCATCACTCAATCCGCATCTTCTGACAAAGATACAGAAGTCTATGAACTTTTGTCACAGACTTGCTATCAGTATCACAGACTTGCTATCTGGCACATTTACCCGTTCAATGTTATCTTCATTCTTATCAGGATGTATCATTCAGCGGTATCTTCATTCTTATCAGAACATTATCAGCTTTTCCAAATCTGTGTTGCTTTATGACTAGTCAAAGTTAATGCACCTTTTCTGACTTGCTTCACGTGTTCTGCTGCTATGTTACACGTTCAATTTCTATGTGAGAAGGAGGTGTGACTGCATTTCATGTTTTTAACGAGGAGAATTTTTATGTCTTCAGCTGCTTTGATATATGGGTGCCCATTTTGTGGAGTTCGCTTCAGCAGCCCTCGAACACTGCAGGGTCATCTCAGCTACTACTGCTCCAAAAAGAAATCCAACTGCATTGTCAGGCCCGTGGCAAGGCCAGGCCAGAGCGCTGACACCCAGAAATGTTCCGTCTCCCAGCATTCAGGTACATGCTTGAATGCTATTTCTTTATTACTATTTACAGCATATTAATCTATAGGTTGTTTATATAATCCATCAAACATCTGCTCGGTTGCTTTGTTCCCTATCAGGATTATCTCCCATTACGTTTCCTCTTTCTTAACATGACCTCTTCTGATATAATATATTGTTGCCTTCAAAGTTGTATTTAATAAAAGCAACTTTGGAACATGAGTGTTAATTGCTGCTGTTACATCAGTCTGTGCATAAAATAAGCTATCGGAAACATTATCAAGATGACTTTTTTCAACCAACCTAACCAGCATTAATTTGATGTTTTTTCCCCAGAAGTGGCAGAAAGCAAACAAGAAATGTTGACTTCCAGTTCCCCAGGGGAGACCAGTCTGTCTCATTCTCAGAGCAAGACATGTCTGACTAGTGGGCAGAAAAGACCTGCAGCAGCTGACGATGTTGACATGTCCGACTCAGAATCGTCAACTCCGCCTCCAGCCAAAACACCATGTTATGACCAGCAGGTCTTCAGCTGCCCCTACTGCACTTACACAGCAGACAGGTCTGTTAGTTTGACAAGACACTTGCGCATCCATAACCGTCCAGCTCCAGCAACTCCTACAAACGACAGATCTGAATCCTCCTACAGCAGCAGCCTTGCATCAAGGTCTGGACCAAGTCCGAGCAAAGATACCTACTGCAAAGAATGTAACATTCAGTTCTCCACAGTAAACACCTTCCGCTGCCACAAGGACTACTACTGCTCTCA
The DNA here is from genome assembly GCA_004794575.1 of Lanistes nyassanus. Taxonomy (NCBI): domain Eukaryota; kingdom Metazoa; phylum Mollusca; class Gastropoda; order Architaenioglossa; family Ampullariidae; genus Lanistes; species Lanistes nyassanus. The sequence goes on from SMGT01010271.1 coordinate 122,930, forward strand.
GAGGCACAGCGCGGTCCTCCCTCTGCCCACAACACCTGAGCCAAAAAGCGAAGAACGTCCCCTGGTGATGGGAATGCCCATGTCGGCAGCAGATTTATCCGCTGCTTCTCTACAGCTTGCCACTGTGGGACAAGGAGGACTGCTCTTCCCTGCACCGCCCCAGACCATGACCACTGTGGCTGGAAGTCTGACGCCTGCTGCAGCCATGCTTCCACAGGCCCAGGCCGCTGTCATTTTGACAGCCCCAGTCATGACGGCATCAGGGTTGGCCAACATGGCAATCACCATGCCGACGGTCCTTGTGCAGTCAATTCAATCAGCAGCTGCAGCCGTAGCAGCCAGCAGACCAGTGTCGGCTCCAGGCTTGACCTCTCCAAGAAAGAGATCTTTGTCTCCGAAGCCAGCAGAACCCGGTGCGTCTCTGCAGTGTGTTGCTGGGGAGGCTCACCAGGGTCTGTCTCCAAAGAGGAGGCTTACGCCCGCCGATGAAGATGAACTGAAGGAAATGCCCTTGGATCTGAGCAAGAAGAAGTCTGATTCTGTTAAACAAGAGCCAGAAGAAAAAGAAGCTGATGGGTCAAACACCAAAGAGAGAAAAGACAAGACGGACATGAACCTAGAAAGATCGAGCTCTTCCTCTCGGGTGGGCATGGCAGTAGCCAGCCCCACGCTTGCCACTTCCGTTGGACTCTGTGGTTCAGATGGCGCTACCCATCCCTCTTTTAGCCCTTCCTTGGTGACAACAGTTCCAGCCTCTAATCTCTCACACTTAGTTGCCAGCTCTGCGTTCCTGCCAGGATTCCTGCCTATGCATCCTTTAGGAGCTGCAGGGGTTTCAGGTATCTCGATGCCTAAAGCTGGGCAGCCAGCCAGTGGGGTTCCATCTGGTGTGAGCAAGTGCACAGACTGTAACATCATCTTCTACAAGCATGACAACTTCCTTGTCCACAAACAGCACTACTGCTCTGGGAAGAAGCACCGATTAGGACCCAGCCCTGTGCCAGTGCCTGCACCTCTCTTGTCGCCAACAATTTCAGAAAATTCCAGAGCCAAGTCAGTTGACAGTGCTTCCACACCAGTTGCTTCCTCAACCATCACAGGTGTCCACCAATCACCGCCCATCAGTTCGAGCTCTTGGCGTGAATCTACCCACAAAAGTCGTTGCCCTAGTGGGGAGTATGCTCGGCAGTCCCCAGGCAAAAGTACACCGCCTGTGAAAATCGGCTTGCACAGTCCGGCAAGTGGGATGGAAGAGGTTTTCTACAAGTTCTTCTGCACACCATGCAAGATCAAATTCAGCTCATCCAGCAACCTAAAAGCCCACAAAGAATTTTACTGCCCGCATGGCAAGAATAGTGAGCACACTGTCATAGTCCACACGAAAGAAGGAGAGATAGTGAATGCTGGGGACAGTCAAGAGACTAGCAGTGTGGACCGGTCTCCCAGTCCTGGACAGTACCGCTGTGGTCAGTGTGACATAGTCTTCACCTCATCTCGCCTCCTGAAACTCCACCTGTGCAGCACGGAAACAGCACAGACGTCCTTGCTGAGATGCTCACATTGTGAGTACGTCACACAGACTGACAAACGACTGGCAGAGCACATGAAGGTGCACAAACCAACAAGTGCGTACAGGTGCACGCTGTGTGGTTACCGTGGCAACACAGTGCGTGGCATGCGAATGCACGGAAAAATGCACACAGACAATGGGGAGGACTTCACAGACAGCCACATGGTGGAATATCAAGAGCCCCCTCTTATCCCTATCCAGACCAACAATGGCCACAAAGTGCTCGCAGGCTCAGTAGATGTTGAAGCAGAACTAATCAGGCTCAAGAATGAGCCATACAAACGCAGGCGATCTCGCAAAGCTTTTGAAAAGGTAGACATTCTAGCTTTACCAGACTCTGGTCATTCCTGTCCCATATGTGGAGAATTCTTTGCACACCCCAGATCCCTAAGTGTGCACCTTCGAATTCATGAGTTTGCTAGTCAGTACAGTCAGGAGTTGGTTCATTGTGACTGGTGTGAATACATTGCCAAATCCATTGACGATCTGACAGCACACATGGAAATCTCCCATGCAGTGGTTCCCAAAGAGGAAAAAGAAAATCATCCAGAGGCTTTAAGCCCGGAAAGAGTACCGTCCCGTGAAAGGGCTGCCACCAACAACCACTCACCCTCAAGCGATAAGTGGGCCCTCATCCAAGTCAAGCAAGAGCCTGCTGATAAAGGATATGAACAAAGCATTAGTAATGATAATACCCAGAAAGACAAACTTGAGGCCAGTGTTGTTCAGGGTGGTGGCTCAGAAACAGATCTGAGGACAGAGACATATCTTAGTGAAGAGAATACCAGCAAAGACAGTGCAAACAGTCCTTCAGAGGAAAGATCTGTGGAACCCTCAGCACCAAAGCAAAGATCTGACACATCCAAAAGTCCATCATTAGAGCACCTGCCCCCTTCAGATCAACATATTCAAGAGGTTCTTTCCAAAATCAAGTCAGAACCAGGGTTAGAAAAAGAAAATGAAAGATCATTAACAAAATCCTCACTACAGTCATCTTCACTCACATCACTGTCATCAGCAGAGAAACCACCATCTCCTCAAACTTTATCCCAGAAAAATTCATCTTCGGCAGGATTCTCTGCCCTACCAAAACGGGAAGCCAAAATCTTGTCACATTCCTTCCCGATCTCCACAAACAACATGTTTCCAGTCTTTGTGGTGTCGCCCTCTGCGTCTCTGCCTGTACCACCAGACAATGCCAGTTCATCACATGGAAGGAGCGTGGCCGAGGCCCTCACAGGCGAGGGAGACTTGTCTGGACCCCCCTATTGTAAAAACTGTGATATCAGCTTTACCTACCTCTCCACCTTTATTGCACACAAGAAATACTATTGTACAGGCCGTGCAACTGTCCCTCCCTCTGCCACTGCATAGACGACTGCATCCCAGTGTTTTTCTGTTGCGTCTTGACTGTTTGCCGAGACTATGCTGGTTTACGTTTAAATATATGCTGTTTTATTTTATCACTTTCATGATTCCGGAACACAACTTAAACAGGTACATTTGTAATCTGGTAAAAATACACTAAGCAAGCATGTTACTGGCATAGTTGTGCTCTCAGAGTATATTTATGTTATGTAGTTGTATGCTGTTGACATTAAAGTATTGTGAGCCCTTTATCTTTATCTTTTTGGTACCCCATGTCTTCAGCATTCCAAAGTGTATGCACCTATTGAAGACGCAAGATTAAGGATGTTGTAATAAAGTACTAATTAATGGATCATCAAGGTGGATAATTCTAAAGCTTGCAGAAGAAAACAACATTTAAGTCTTATCTCTTTAGAAATTCTTGCAACCTGCTAAAAGGCAAGTCCACTACAAAAGTGTGACACAGATTTCATCAAATATCATAAAATATCCCACTAAACTTATACTCAGTGTAGAGAGGGCAGATTCCAGAAATCAATATCCTCATTAACAAAGAACAAATGAGGACAGAGCGCTTTAAATCATCAAATGACAACCCCAACAAAGTACTGGCAGCGCTAGATACAACCGTATGCTGACGTGTGCAACCAAGGGAGCCTACCGTACCCAAACACGTAGCAAAGAGAGAGTCGAAAGTTTCCCTTGGTTGTACACATCAGCATACGGTTGTGTCTAGCGCTGCCAGTACTTTGTTGGGGTTGTCAATATCCTCATTAGCCAAAAATCTCAACCAAAATAAATATCAGCCAGTTGCTTTGATGGTCAGGCTAGTGTTTCATCCACGACTTCATCCCGTTTTGCTCAGCATAGCTGAGGCCAGATTTAGCAATTACACTCGTAACAGCTTTTAAAAGCTTCATTTGTCTTTCTTTTTGCTTTCCCTTAGCTGCTTGCATTTTCTGAGCGCTTTATCCTCATGATTTCTGCTTCAACCAATCTTGACATCTTCCAACTGTCATAATTTAGAATTATGTACAACAGGCTATAGCATACATTTCTACTTCAAAACATCCCTAGAAATACATTCATCATTTATGGAGCATGAAGTTCAGTGTTTGGATTGGCAGAATCCTTCATTTTCTTGGTCTGAGTCATGAACAAGATTGTTTCTTACCAATTAAATGATAATTGTTTTCCTTCCTAATCACGAGTCCTTTTTATGCACAATCTGCTAAGTCTTTGTCAACTTAAAAAGTAATTACATATTGTGAACTCTTTTTTGGTTGGAATGTATGCTAGAAATCAACAATTGTTTATCTTGATACATTACATTGTCTGGAACTGGCAGCAGCTAAATCTCATATTATTGGAAGCCTATCATTGTGTTATCTTTGAGTAGGAAGCATGTTCAAATTCTAGAATGAACTGCTGCTCTAAAATTAAGGACCCTGCACTTTACTGATGTCGCCAAAAGATGTGATTGCATGCTGTCCGAAAATTTTCAGCAAAAGATTATTCTGTGCACCTTTGGTTTGCTTCTTAATTTGGGGTCAGAAGGTGCCAGAGAGTAAGGGCCACAACTTACTCAGAATCAGTCAGTTCTTCTCACAAGCATTCAGCAAACATCAAATATCTCTAAAAGAAAGCTGGGTTCAATGATCTTGTTTGCAAAAGTGGGCAAAGTTCAAAAATGAAAAAGAAAAACAAGTGATGGCCGCTTGGAGGAAATTCAAATTAAAATTTAAAACAAGGGAACTGAACCAAGCTAGAACAGGACAAAGACAATCTACATGATTCAGGGCACTACCCCTTCATCAGGACGACACAAAAACAACAAAAAACGAAAAAGAAAAAGACTTAGCTGTGGTAGATGTGGCGCGTGGGCTGGCTTGCAGGAAAATGGGCCAAGTTCCTAATTTAAAACACATCAATATATGGCATACCCAGAGAACCAACAGACCAAGTTTCAAGGTGCACTGAATTAGGTTTTTGCACTGTTCAGGGGGAGCATGATGATGGGTTTGCAGACAAAGGAAGAGGGCATAATTTTTTATGCTTTAAAACGATGCCAAAATCCTTTTTCCCAAGGAGAGAAAAGTTTCCACTGAATGGCAGGTACTAGTGTAGGGTTTTCTTGTGACCCTATGAAGGATACCCTGGAAAAGCAGAGGAGACACAGACAACTTTGTCTAAGTGCTGTTTCACTTGGAGCCCCATCATGAATGACTTGAAATGGCAAACCATAGTAGTACTTGAATAGACAGTACTGGAATCCCCTTTCAGCATCAAACATGAAGCTTTTTCCCCATGTGTGCCCTACTTAAAAAAATTCAGTATGCCTTTATGTTAAGTGCTTGCAAAGGTAGTCTCAAAGACCCTGAAACTATTCATTCCGATTTCGTTCATTTGCAAAATGTTTGGTGGCTATGAAGCATACTTCTCACAGCATGAGCAAGCAGCCACATCAGGCTGTATTGAAGGGACCTTTGGTAACACTGCAGACCATATCACCTTAACAGTTAAGGCCCTGTAGAACAGACCTCATTTAATAGTCTCCATATTGCCCAGTCCTTGGAAGTTGAACCAGAGCTGTAATGTCTTGGGTAGCAGCAATAATAATACAAAGTATCCTACTGACAAAAAGCACCTAGTTTAATTATCACTCACAAATATTATAGGAATGAGTATCCTGCAAATTATGAGTAAGCAGTGGTGATAAAGTTCATTTATCAAAATGTGAAAAAATTACCAACACCACCCTGTAATTTGCTACATACACAAATGCCGTGATCTGTAAAGTATTTTCCTGGCTTTTTAGGTCTCTGTTTTTTATGTAAAATGAAAATTCTTTCCACAAAACCTTATTTATTATCACAAATTCTGTGTTAAGGAGCTTTAAAATATACCTACTGTAATATGGGTGCAAATGAACAAAGTTTAGCCCCTTCTTAATCTTCTGTTTCCAAGCAAGGTAGATGTAACTGTTTCATGGTTGAAATCAATATCTACGATGGCAGTACTTCAATACAAAATATGTAAGTTTGGCCAGTTATACATGTCTGATGATAAGGGCACAAACTCACCAGCTACTTATTAAGTCATATATTTTAATCTAATTTTGCCCTCTTCTTTTTCACTCATGAGCAAATATCCTAATATTAATCTACTTAGCTTGTGTATGGATTTTTATATTTCATTTCAATGGTTCCAGAATTTTAAACAAACTGCTCTGATTCTTGGAACATTTACATTTTAACTTTGTTCCTTACAGTTCTAACAAACTCTCTTTGGTTTCATAGTAAATAATTAAATTGATGCTAAATATGTGTGAAGTCAAAACAGCTCAGTCAGTAAACAACCTTAAAGCTATGTTTCTTATCACCATACCTTGAAAACGGAAACAGGAACGTAATCAAAATACATACTCTAGTAATTTTTTTTCTGCAGGATCACCATGTCAAAAAAATGTTTGCACCATCTGCACATTACACAGTTACTATAAATAACTAGATCAGCTTTGCCATGATAGCATGAAAGTAAACTTCTTACTGGACTGCCACCTACATGTTGCACCACAAACAACCTCAGCTGATTACAACATGCTGTATAGTATTTATAACGTAAAACAATGCTTACATAAAACAGTCCGCTAAAGTCTTCCCTAGCTGCATTACAGTGCATAGGTATTGCAGCTATCACTGTTTTATTTGAAAATTCTGTCCTGGAGCCTAATTTCCTTTGTTTTCTGTGTCTTCCATGTTCCTTACTGCCAAATGCAATGTGTGTTCACAATCACTGCATTTATTTGTTTTATGATAAGAAACAATAAATTCATGTTTATACCATGGCATTTCATGTTTTTAAAGTATGTGAAAACAACGATCACCTCTCAAATGATAAAGAACACAATGAGACAGTTGTTTACATACCTAGAAACATTTATGATTTTAATAAACAAAATTTAACACTCAGTGAAGCAGCTAATGATAAAACAATGCACATTTATTCAGAATGCTTCTCCTCTTGATGAATTGTTTTGTTTCTTGTCAATCCCCCACCCCTACTCTCTCTCTCCTCTCTTTCTCTTACACATACACACACAAGAACACACCTTAAGCCACACTTCAAACATTCACCATCTCTGTTACTTCTGCAACTATTTACAAAGTCAGATTTATTTTATGGGGAATTCTTGATTTCTTAAATTCCAAATTTATCAGAGCCGACCACTAGGTTGGTGAATCTGGTTTCTCTACAGGCAGATCCAAAGGCTGAGTCAGTATCCAGGTTACCAGCAGTATGGCCAGAAGAACTGCACAGCCATACATGATGGTGTACTCATAGTTCACTTTCTTCTTCACAGTGAATCCAATGAATCTGCAAAAATTGTTGTCAAAAACTTCTTGAATATGTTAACAACATATCCCCCCCCCCACCGTTTAACATATTACAGACAGAATAGTTATTGACCTGTTACAAATTCTATGGGTCTTCTGATAGCATGTTTCCAAAGATTAAAGGGAACACAACATGGTCCTCTGTCCAACCATTCAAGATTGTTTAAAACAGAGCTGTCAAACAACACAAATTCCCAGCAGGCAACCCTTTATGATAAAATAACACGATAGTCTTCTTTGCTCCCAGAAAAGGCTGACATCATATGTTCTGTACACGTACATTTTCTTTTTTAAATTCTACCAGCACATGGGATGACCTTTGTCAAGCAGAGGAGTCCACATACCCCTTTTTGCAAGTGAGAATGATATCATTGATCCCATCATTGTCAAAGTCGCCATAAGCCAGTGGCCCGGTAGGTGGAGATGGAATACTATGCTCAGCTAGCAATGTACCATCAACAAGATCCACCAGTGACAGAGCATTCCAGCCCACCACAGCAGCCACATCCTGCAGTCAGACAACAAGACTACTTCGGTACACTGGCATTCTCGTTATTTTCCTGCCCTCACTTTTATGTGTCCATGGTGTGCAGTTAAATCTTTTCGCTGCAATAGTAATAATCTAAAGTGAAAGCCATTACACATCAAACAATGAAAACTCAGCAGTGTGATTTTGGCAGCTCAGCAAACAAATCTGTTCGTGCTCTGCAGCTGTAAAAGTAACACAGATATGTTAAGCTTACCGTGTCAAAGATAGCTCCTTCAAGGGAGAGCAACCAGGTATAACAAAAGGAAAAGTACTGACACTTAGCTCTTAAAACATCTCTTGCTATCAGTCAGATGCTTGAACCAGTCTGTTTGGTAGATTACCATATCCATACAAAGCTCTAGTGCAGCTTTACAATCCTGAGAGGGTTTTGCATTTCCCCTGCCACTGGTAAAATATGATGGGGAAGATTAATTAAGTCATGAATACCAAGTAGTGAAAAAAAACCCTGAACTGTGCAAAGGCTGTTTTTAACACACCTACCTTGCTGCCAGCAACATGCAGTGACATCAACATGACACTTGGCCAAAAAGATAACATGAACTCTTTCTCAAGATCTTCTGGCACTGCCTCCACAGACTTACGACGAAGCTTGATGGACAGCTCACTCCATTTGCACGATGTTTGTATCTTAATGGAGATTGAAAGAAAAAAGTCAGATGCTTCAAAAAATTAAAGTTGTCAGTCATCAAAGGGAAATTCAGTGACACAGAAATGCATACAGTGACATCCTCAGCATGCGTCATTCAACAAATTGGCATGATGAGCACTTGCTTAACTCACTGTTAATGATGCGCAATCCATAAGGCTTGTCCTTGAGTGAACCCTAAAACCTATGCAGCAGTATATATAAATTGTCTGCTTATGACTAAATTGGGCCACCATGCATGGACGAGTTTTTAAAGGGATGGTACTGTTGGTGCAATAACTGAACCATTTTTAGAGAAATTTCTTTCCGTTTGACCATTTTATCATCGTTTAGAAGTGTATTGTAAGCGTTTATTTCTGTAACCCACCCCTCCACCTGACCAACAAACGTGGCGGATGATCGGAGAGCTTTGGCTTGAAAGCCAAATGCCATTTGGGTAATCAACTCAATGTTTATGGCTGTTTGATGAGAAAGCTGATATTTTACAAAATATTGACAGCAGAGAGTGCTTTGATGAGACTTGTGAGGAAATAGACCCAGGCATACCATCAGATGGTGGCCAATGCCACATGTCCTGTGACATGCCAGCTTTTGAGGAGAAGGATATACACATATAAACCTTCTTGAAATGGTCAGGGAGGAAATTTTTTTTAACCTTTCTAGATTTTGGAGCAATTTACACAAAAAAATGTTATATAGCTATTTATAATAATTTTTAAAAAAATCATACTTAAGTCACCAGGTTACAAGTTCACATTATTGGTGGGGAGGCTAGGTACCAGTGAGTTAATGTTAATTTTAAAAAAAAAACTGTTACTATGTTAAACGCAGTTTCTTGATCATTAAAAAAATATAATTAACAGATTTTCGTTATTCACATGTAATCTTAAGATCTAATTAACTTTGAACTTTTAGTACAGAAGATGTCATCTGAAACAACACTTAGCTGAATGAAAGTGAAACAAACATGCACCATAACCACTTGATCATATATTCTGCAGTTGTTTAATGGCCTGTCTCTTGAAAAGCAGAGACATTTAAATCCTATAAACTGAATTTTATATGCTGACTGAATGAAGATCGTGATCAATTCTCTGGTGAAAGCAGTTGAACAACTACAGGCATGTCCTAGCCTAACCAGGCTGCTTTAGCACTAAGAAACTCTGGAAATGTGTTGTAGCATGTGTGTGCCAACAGAAAAGCTCGACCAGATTCCCCATAGGATACATACAAAAATAAAGATTACCTGCCAATGTATGTTACCCCAAAGGTCAAAAGAAGAAAGACGCCCGACTGCTCCAAAGGTGATGATGTCATATTCATCTTCACTAATCAGATGTTTACCAAGCAGATGCCTGAATATACCACTCTTTTTGGTCACGCTGTAACAAGTGACAAGTTACTACAACTTGAATAAAACTGCAAACTAATCATGTTTTTAAAAATAAAATGGTTATCAGATGAGGTTTAACATAGCTCCTTTCTCCACGTATATGAAACTGTTGGAAGGTCTGTACCATAAAATGATACCTCCAAAACATTCAATGA
>SMGT01010271.1:143003-162463 GCA_004794575.1 Lanistes nyassanus
GGTTGCTTTTATGGAAGAAATGCATGGATCTTAGCTTGAGAACAGCTGCACGGCATATCTTACTCATAGTACTTAGTACTAACCAAATATTGCCTGCAAAATCACAGCATCTGTAATATGTAAACTGATTATAGAAGTTTTAGTTAGCAGACTAACTGTAGAAACTGTAGAAAGAAAAAATAACATTTATTCAAAAAGTTAGAACCTTGTGTGCTTAGAAGAACTAATTTTTTATGAGTAATTTTACTGGTACTGAAGACAATACAAATTTTACTTTTTAACATTTAGTTGCTTTAGGAAATAAGGTCCTATGTAAATAGCTTGAAATAACTCTAATGAACTTAATAACATCAAAAAGGTTTTCATCTTCTGTTAAATTTGTTTATGGGTGAAAGTACTGAAACATGTATCATAAGTCATTGTCATGTTTTATCTTATTTTTCAGATGCCTGTATTGTCATCAGAAAGTGAAAATGCAGGCAACCTTGCGTAGCCACATCCTTCGACACCTGGAGAATGGCAGCATCCGCAAGTGCCGTTACTGTGACTTTATGACTGCAATCACACAGACTCTGCATGAACATGAGTGGAAACATACCAACTGGAGGCCGTACAAGTGTCCTAAGTGTCCTTTCAGATGCCGCCTCAAATCTGATTTGGCAAAACACAAAGCAACACACAGCTATTACAAGAGGTTCTCCTGCCATATGTGTTCATATAGAACCAAGTGGCGCTCTTCTCTCACAGTCCACCTAGACCGACATTCTGAAGTGAGATTCCGTCCTTATGCTTGTAGCCAGGTAAATGAATCCAGTCCTACATGTGAGGATTATGCATGGTCGAGTTGTAACACAATGTAAAGGTATTTGTTTTCTTGTTTCTATTGAAATCAGTGAAGTCCATCATGACTATATCTTCAGTGTGTTATTAAAATGTACATAATGTTTTTTTAATTCAATCTGTTCATTTATATTGCATTGTGGAAGTTATTTATGTGGGGATTTTCTGTGACAGTGTGGCCAGGCATTTAGATATGAATCTGGTCTTCGCCATCATTTGAAGCGGCGTCATACAGATATCAAGAACTTGCAATGTGACCAGTGTCCTTTTCGGTGCAAAACAAATTACGAATTGAACTACCATAAGACCAGCCACAGCAATCACCGTCCATTTGTCTGTAGATTTCCTGGCTGCAAACAGGCTTGCAAGACAAAATCAGACTTCACTAAACACATGAAAATACATGTAAATATCAGGAATCATGTTTGTGACTTGTGTGGTAAAGGATTCAAATTTGTGACAAGTTTAAAGAAGCATGCTTCAGTCCACTCCCAGGAAAGGAACTTTGAATGTTGGACTTGCATGAAGAAATTCAAGACTGCTTCAGCTCTGAGACAGCATATTCGCTTGCACAAGGTAAGGCATGTTTTATATATTTGTATTTGTATTAGTATTTAAAATTTGCATGTGATTAATGAAAATAATGATGCAAAATATTGTAAGACTAAGAGGTTCTAAACAGACACAGTGGTTGATAAAAAATCAGCATGGGTGTATAAGTGCTTTGGTCTGGCTTCGTGCCAAGTATTCTGCAGCTTTAGCCTTGTCAGAAAGCACAGTACTGGAGCAGTCTGCCAGAATGCTGTTTGGTCAGAAAGCATAGTACTATGTCACTGTGCAAGAATACTGTTTGGTCAGAAAGAATGGTACTGTGTCGGTCATCCAGAACAATTGATCAGGGAATTCGTCTTTGGCATCCTGCTGATCAGCGATTGGTATGCTTGTCGAATCACTAGAGCAGTTACAAGAAGATTAGGGCAGAGTTTTACTGTGCTTTAATGGAATTGGAGCTTGGAATGCTCCATTAGGTGATCCTTCTCTTAAAAGAGATTACTTTGATGTGAGGAATTTTTACTTTTTGTAACATACATGACTGAACACTGGATTCCTCCGTAACCTGTATTGCAGTTGTGTGGAGCATTTCTTTGACTTTAGCATTGGTGAAGTCTGTTTTAACAACTCTTGCATATTATTTTAGGCATTTTATCGATGTACTGCAGTCATTGGTGCTTCATTTTCACCATGAGTACTAATACAGTGTATGATTAAGGTAGAAAAAGTTAAAGGTTGTCCTGTGAAATGTTTTTGGGTTGTATGGAAGTGGGGGTTTAGGAGACTCCTACTTTTCTGTGGGCCAGTGTCATGAGAGGAGTGCTCATCTCCTCACCCATAGGTCAGGTACTCATTCCTAGCTTGGTGAGCTGCAGTGCGTGAGTATCGAACAGTGCCTGCAGGTTCGGTGGCCAGTGCTCAAACCACTTGGCCGTCCACTTCTCCTGTGAACGCCAACTTTTTTTATTTGAACTTTTGTCGTTGCACAATACCCTTTCTGTTTCTGTCTAAATCCATTTTGATCAGAGTAACCAGTGCTGGAAATTGTGACATTCAAATATTTTATGTGTACCATATGAATTGAACTAGTGCAACCCACAGTTTAGACAGAAGAATTAATGTTTGCCATTCAGTGTGGCTTAAAACTGATTTAATGTCATGCTAACGTGAGGTTGGAGCTATTGACTGGCTGTGGTGTAATAAGCTCGGCAGCATCAACCAACTGGGTGGATCCGGAAATGAATTGCATTTATGTTCCTCATTGTATTTGATCACTGGAGAATAGGAATATGCCGAACCAGTGGGATTAGTTCTTCGAACTTGGTGTGTGTGATCTGATTTGATTAAGTGGTTTTGAATCAAGAAAGTCTAACTGAGTTGGGATTGCCTGGAAATGAGAATGCTTGCATATTGATTCCACGGTGGTGAGCACTTTTCATCCTGCAGATGAGAATTATGGTAGGTTGCTGAAATCAGTGGTTTGTGACTGACCTATTAAGTAAGCAGTAGAATATATGCTTACTAATAAATGCTACCATTGCTAAATGCTGCCACTGTCATTCTTCGTTTTTAAAATCATCATCATCATTAACACATAGTTTTTATTTCATCAGACTTTGTCAGATGGCTTCCAAGATTTTTTAAAAACATCCCTCATTTTGCCTTGTATTTTTAGTTTTAAAGCAGTCTTTGTCGGACTACTCCAGTAAAATAAATAGTGTGTTTTCTGTGATGGTGCACAAGTACTGGGAGCTGAGTGAAAACGTTAAGTGCCTGGTTGAACAGGCAAATACTGATCTGGAGACTTTACTTTGTGGTGGTGTACTACAGAGGTCTGTTTGTGTTCAGTCTATGCTATTACTGGCAATGCAGTCACTGGATCTTTGGATTATTTACTCACTCTCACTGTATATCTCTCTCTCGCTCTCTGTAGTGGGTTGGGGGATGCAAGCATGAGGGTGAGAGAGAGCGGTGGGGGTGCGGAGAAGAGGATACGCCATGTGGAAATTGATTTGGGAAACACAAGATCTTCCCAGCGTGCTTTCCCTTAAACCCATCTGTGTTTTTTGGGTAGGGGCGGAGATATCTTCAAAGATAGCTTATTGGCTAGCATAACAAACTATCAAAGAGCTTGCAAGAAGGTAAAACAGATGGTTTGGTGGCACGTAGACCACTCATTCACATGAGCAAACTTGTACTTAAGCTGTAGCACAGGAACCTCAACAGCTATGGATTCAGTATTTGATTAGAAAAATGCAAGTGGGAAAACTTTGTAAGAAGCTCTGCTTTCTAACTTCACATCAAAATCAGCAGCTGGTTCTGCCAACTGCTACATGTAAGTTTTTGTAACAACTGTGTAGCATGCAGCTGGGGAGAGAGAGAAAGACGCACTGTGTGTTGCAGGGAAAAGGAGTAAACAGGATTTTTTTTATTGTAAGGGATAGTGCCGCCAAGAGCCTCAGACATGCTTGAATAAAATTTATAAATTTTGTGGAGCAATATTGCGTTCACTCTCTTGATTTAGTCTTGCATGCAACTATGAATTGTGTTGGGTCAAGTTTGATGGGGATTGAAAAGGTGTCTGTAGAGATGGGAGGGGTAATGAACAACACAATCACCCTGCTGTTGGTTGATGGAATTCACTAACTGTGCTGCCATTTTCTTCAAAAATAAATTTGTTCAGAAGTTTGAATGATGTGCACGATGTTTTCCTGAATTATTGATTTATTTGATTGTCTAAAGTTTTAGGTTGTTTTCATAATGTTTTTTTTGTGCAAAGCTTAGATGTGTTATGACAAGAATATTTATTTCAATCTAGTGCAGCACATTACTTTTTGCAACATATATTCCCTAGAATTTTCAAGAACATTCGAACTTTCTTAATTTTAGTGTTGTGACCTTAATAAAAAAATTAACCAGAGAAAAAGAAAAAGAACTTCCCTTGGGAGCTAGTGATATAAACAGCTCAGTTTTGCTGGGATGTTTATGTTAGAAGAATTTGTTCATTGCTGTTCAGATCTGTCCTCCCTAGTTACATGCAAAGACACCTGTTTAAGTTTGATGTTCTCTTAGTCTTACAGAACATAACCCTTGTCTGGAGGATTTTGTGTGTGTATGTGCATGCGTATGCGTGTGCATGATGGAGGGTGGCTGAGTGATAGTGGTGGTGCAAGATAGAAAGACAGAATGAGAGTGAGACAGTACATGCACATACATGTGACAAATTAGTGTTTGAAAATCCAAGCAGTTTTCAATTCATAAAATTTATAAGAAAGACTCAGAAATGTATGGTACATTCAGTTATATGTAGTTTTCACTTTATGACATATCTACAACTTTACAAATACAAGTGAAGTGATAATTATTTTAATCTCTCACTTGCAGGAATTCAAACCATACAGATGTGACGTTTGCTTAAAGGCGTACAGTAACAGAAACAATCTACTCCACCATAAACAAGTGCATGAAGGAGAGCGCCCATTTAAATGTCCCATATGCATCTATGGAGGTCGGGAAATGGACCATCTGCTTGTGCATATTGGCAGTGAGCATATGAAAGACTTCACCTACGTTTGTCCCATTTGTCGAAAACCTTTTGGGAGATCACACCAACTTCAGGTAAACAATTATAAGATATATTAAATAAGCTTGTAAAAATTTAGTGTCATTCTTACCAAAATTTTTCCTTCAATGGTAAGGGTTATGTCACATTACTTAACCAAAGCAAACACGAAGAGAAGTCAAAGTAATACTGAGTGAAATGTGTCCAACTTGGCTAGAGTAACCTATATTCAATCTAATTAAAACAGTGACTAAGCATACAGGAAAAAGATCGCATTTTGAAAAGCGTGAAATAAACGAACACTATTCCATTGACAGGTCCACTTGAAGAATTGTCACAGAGAAAACATGATGGGAAAAAAGAATGGGCTAATTTATGACCCTCAGTATTTGGACATATACCTCCATCCAGAAAATGAGAATGCATTTGGTCATCTTGCCTCTGGGTCAAACCAGAATTCAACTGCAAGATCCGCCGGTTCCAGTGTTCCATTTGCTTGCCATTTTGAACCAAGTCAAGTTATCCAGAAGAGAAAAGGCCATCCTGGTTTGGGTGCCACACAGTCAGAATCAGTTGATGTATCCCAGATATCTGATGAAGTTCCAACATCATCTGTTCCCATAGGGAAGAAGGATCATCCACCAGTTATTCAGATTGGAACCTTTGGTGGTATTGGTTTTTGCATGGTCAGAAAGGGTTCTGGCTTTGAGTTTAATCTGAACAAAAGGGGTAAGAAACCCCAAAAGTGGTTCATGGATCTTGAGCACATGACACCAGCAGATGCCAGACGACACAAAGCATTCTTGAAACGGAAGGAAAGAGAGTCTTGCTCATCTCAAAATGGAAGGATAAGGACACCTTACCGGAGGAACTTTCATAATTGTAAAAGCAAGAATTTGCCTGTAGCAAAAGAAAAACCGGAAATCAGGTCGACACCAAGAAGTGTGGCAAAACCATCTGCTCTAAGCAAAAGTAATAATATGTTGGGTGGCACCAGGCAGAGGTTGGACAAAGAGCCTAGGCCCCAGCAGACGGGTAACAGAAGAAAAACAAGACCAGCTTGGAGCAGCAAAACGAACATTAGGACAAGAAGCAAAGTTGTCACTGGAGAATGGCTGGATCAGGACAAACCGGATAGGATTTTTGAGATGGAAATGGACAAAGCTGTGAAGCTGAGCCTTTCAGAAGAAAAGGAAAGTGAGACCTGTTGCCAGCAAAAACAAATTGATCATAACATTATACCTGTCAGACTTGGAGCAGAAACTGTGCAAATTTCTTGCTCTGAGCCTCGCAGTTCCAGGAATATTTTCACTAGCATAATGGCTGAAACTTCTGTGTCTTTTGACAACACTCCTCTTTCTGCCTTAGCAGTGGGAAATGAAAGAGCTACAGCTGGCATGTCAGCAAACAGAAACAACAATAAAAACTTGGGTAAGCTTTTGGCAGCCCAGGGCTTGGCAAGTAGAGGCAGAAGAAAGAGTGTAGGTCTGTTGAAAACATGCAGTACCTGCAAAGAGGAACACACTGCTAAAGAATCTACCAAGCCAAAGCTGAAGCAGGTTTTTGTGCCATCTGCTGCTGATCGTGCTTCCCAGAAAACAGATGGTAAGCTTCCTTTTGTCAGTTCTGGTCAGGTGAAAATGGAACCTGTTGACCTTGGCGTGATGTGGGCTCATGCTCTGGCTGGTCAGACAAATGGCTGTGTGTCGGAGCATCAGCAGGCAAGCAGCCAAGCCTCTGATCATGCTGAGGAAGTTTCTTGGTACTGCAGTGCCAGGAGTTTAGTGGGAAACTTGTCGTCAATTCACAGTGGGAGTCCATTGGAAAAATCTCGTTACTTGCAGATCTTGTTGCATGATGTGTGTGCTAGTCCAAAGGTAAAGAAGGCATTGCAAAGCAAAGGGTTTCTTAAAACCTCGGGAAAAATCTGTAGGGAAGTCGATGAAGGTCCAAGAAAATGTGAAAGCTTGGGTGGTGAGAGGCCTTCGGGCTCTTGCAGCACATCAGGTGTAAAAGAGACCCATGCAGAAAGTCATGGCATTGGAGGGATGTTGGTTGCTTTGGCTAGAAGCCATGTAGCCAAAACAGATCCAAAAGTTAAGCAGTGGGAGAAAAGGGCTAGTGTTTCTGCAATCAAGGGCTTAAAAAGTGGCATAACCAGTAACCAGAAGCTGAGCTTGGTCCAGGAACAGCCTACTACACCAGATAACTGTCAGCCAACTACTAAACAAGTCGTACAAGAGACAAAACCACAGATAAATAATTCTGGTCTTATAGCAAAGAATGAAGTATTACAAAGAAACATAGATGTTCTCATCGATGAGTGTTCCACAAGTGGTGTGGTTCATTCTGAACACATTCAGAACTCTCATGATCTGCTGGCTTTTGGAACAGAACATTCACACAACTCATCTACAGCAAAAATCCAGACAGAAAACCTGAACTCAGAGTCTAATTCCTCTTTGAAGATGCAATCCAGTTCACCACCTTTGCCAGACTCGCTGGACAGAATAGACACTGCTGTTATTACCATATCAACTGCTAATGCCAAGAAACATTTGAAACATTCTGGGAAACCCAGGCACTCCACACAAACACCTGAACCACTAAGTGTGTCACTGGCCACAGGTGTTCCTGAAACTGAGGTCTTAAAATGCAGAACTCTTTCTTTAGAGTCAGGCAGTGGTTATAATAGTTGTGTTGCTGGAGGTTTACCATTTCCTAATGTTGCCACTGCTGGTCACAGGTTGTCTGACAGTGTGATAGACTCTTTGAAACCACAAGGTTCTTCAGTACGTGATGTGCTAGAAGACCTTTCTCTGCAGGCTGCAGTAATGCAGATATCAAGTCCATCTCAGGAGAATGCTGATTTTGGTTCAGACTCAGGTGATCAGGTGACGGATGGCATCCTGATGAAACAAGGAGTATGTTCAAATGATCCAGGTAGTCTGATTTCAAGCAGTGCCTCGGCTGCACTAGCAGATATGAGTAATGGCACATCTGATGGCAAAAACTTCACAAATGCAACCCATTCACCTGCTTTTCATCTAACATCAGATACAGAGATTCCGCCAGATGTTACTAGCATGTCGTTTCAAGATGGTAGCATCATGGAAGTTGCTGAAGGCACTCTTATTGCAACAGCTCATTCAGGGGCATCGCTGATGTCTGAAATTACGCCTCCCTGTAGTAGTGTGTCATGCCCATGTAGCACTAATTCTGGCTGCCTTGACCAACCACAGATGGAAAGCGATTACAGCAGGTCAGATATTTTCCAGTGCACTATAACTGAAACAGTCAAACGCAAAGTAGGAAGACCTAAAAAAGTGAAGGTATCAGTGCCCATCTGTGATGACAGGTCTAGTTCTTTAAATCAGCAACAGCTGGAAACTAGCCACGGTGACACAGATGTTTTCTTGTGCACAAACAATAAAGTCAGACGTAAAGTGGGCAGACCTCCAAAGGCAAAGATATCTCAACCTATCTGTGATAGTATTTCTAAGATGGACTCGCTGCTGAATAAGATGCAAACTGAGTCTTCAGTTAGAGAGTGCAGTTATAGAGACACACCTGTTTTCCAGTGTGCTCAGAATGAAACAGTTAAACGTAAAGTGGGTAGACCTCCGAAAGCAAAAGTATCTCAGCCTGTCTCTCAAAGCATTTCTAAGATGGATGTGCTTCAGAATGAGACGGAAACCTGGACTTCAGCCAAACATTCGAGAAAACCCAGCTCTTTGATGAATGAGACGAAAACTGAGTCTTCAGCCAGAGAGTCAAGAAAATGCAATAACAAGGACACACACTTTGGAACAGTCAAACGTAAAGTGGGTAGGCCCCCGAAAGCAAAGCCTGCCTGTCACAGTCTTTCGAAACTAGACACATCGCAGAATGAAACAGAAACCCAGACCAAAGAGCTCCGAATGACCTATGACACTAGTCTCCCATTAAGTGATACACATGGGCACTTTGGCCACTTTGCACCTGAGATGCAAGAAAATGAGTGGGCATTGACAGCAGGTGAAGTGTCCAAAGGTGATGGAATGTGTAAACTGGCTTGTGTGTTGGACACTACTGGACAGAACTCTACCAGTCCTAAAGATGCTCCAGTCTGTTTTAGTGGTTTGCCATCCAGTAAAAAACTCAGTCAGTTCTTGTCCTTGAAAGCAAAATGTACCCACTCAGGAAGGACTGATAGCCTACCAAATTCAAGCACACGAGGTAATAACAGTGGTGCTTGCACAGTGCCTGCAACACCAGGTAAAGAACAAGGTCAAAAACAGAAGTGCATCAAAAACAAGATGCGTGATGTCCAGATGGACAAAATGGGTGCACATTCAGATCTAGCTGTGCTAGGTGATGATGCAGTGAATGTGCAGAAGGGTCTAAAAAGACCAAAAACCAAAGCAGATTTGAGAAGAAACTCTGTGTTTGCATCTAGTCACTTGACGGACTCTCCAAAAGAAGGATCTGAGGTTCCAGACTTGACATATACTGTAGACGGCATGCTGAGGGTCAATAAAGAGTCTGAAAATGGTCTGCAAGAGAGGATCAGTATGACTGTGTTGTCTGGAAGTGAAAAGTGTTTTAGCGTAAATTCTAAGTTGGAAAATCTGTCTTATGATGATGCTAAGTTACCTGCAGAAGGCAAAGCTAAAGATATTGTGGGAAACAAATACTGCTCTAAATTATTAAAAAGAAAAGGAGAAACTCTGAGATTGGGACCAGATTTACAATCTTCCAGATTGGGTTTCCATTTACATGTGAAGAACTCTGTGGCTGGTAAAGTTAGAGGCATTGCAAGATGTGCAGTACCAAGCTCTACAAAAACTTCACATAGGAAAGTAGGAAGGCCTTGTAAAGTTTCAGGCACTGCAGTATGTTCAGACCTAAACTCAGCACAAACTTTGAATAGGAAAGTAGGAAGGCCACGTAAGGCTACTGCTGCTGTAGTATGTGCAGGTCTAAGCTCAACACAAGCTTTGCATAGGAAAGTAGGAAGGCCACGTAAAGTTACAGGCATTGTAGGATGTACAGACCAGAGCTGTACAAAAACTTTGCCTCAGAAGATAGGAAGGCCTCGTAAAATTACAAGCACTCTAGGTTGTGCGGACCGAAGCTCAGTGAAAAAATCACTTAGAAAAGTAGGAAGGCCTTACAAAGTTACTGACTCTGTGGGATGTGCAGATCAAAACCAAATAAAGCCTTTACACAGGAAAGTAGGTAGGCCTCGCAAGAAAGAAACACTGGCAGATAAGCATACATCCCAGCTGCTTGCTAAAGATGCCAAGGGAATCATGGAAGAGATTTCACCAGATAGAAAAAAGATTTCAATGAAAAATGCTGCTGAGTCTTTCAGCCATAGCTTTGCTCGGATATCTTCAAAGCATCGGAAGTTTATCCAGAATTTAACACCGATTGCCCAAGGACATACAACAGTTGAAACTGGGGTAGAGGGGAATGCTTACGAAAATCTTGCTTCCAGGCAAGAAAACAGATTTGCAGCCAGTTTATCATCTGAAACACATTTGTCAATTCAGAAACAAACAAGCCATAGCCAATCACTGAAGTCCGAGGCAGACCCTTGGAAAAAGAAGGAAGTAGACCGTAAAATTAAAAGAAGAAAGAACATGGCTGTGTCTAATGCAGCAGTTGTGAAGAAGACTACTGACCAGGAGCTGCAAAGAACACAGAACAGTGCTTTTAAAATAATAAAGCCTTCCTCCGAATGTAGTCGGATAAACAGAGGAAAAGCTCAGGAGGGAAGGAAGAAAAAGAAGTGCTTATATGTGGAGTTGGATTTGGGAATGAGTCCAGATCCATTTTCAGTTCCAAAACGTAGACCAGGTCGCCCTCCTCGACCAAAAGTGATCCTTGACCGATCACAGACCAATCTGTGTTTCCCACTGCAGGAATCCAGTGTCTCTGTGTCGCCACCAGTGTTAGTCCCTGAACCTACAGACATCTTATTCACCATCGACAAACCTGTAATTATGCAGCAGCGATTTGACCAGCACTCTGTGAAAGGAGGAACAGGAGGAAGTAGGAATGTGAGTCCGTCCCCTCCAATTTTGGCACCAGAGCCTATGATACTACTGCCATCCCTTCCCAGATGCGTGGGTGAAGATGAGAGCGACTCGGATGTCGAATACATTGGGGCTGACTATGTGCATGTTGATCTTAGTGCTCAACAGCTCCCCCTGCATCCTGCAGTCTCATGTCAACAGAGTCCACAGCCAATGGGCAATTCCTTCCAGCATTCCTCCCCTTCACAGGACAATGGAGGGGACAAAGAGTGTGTGGGTGAAGCAAAGAAGGGACATTGGGACAGTATGTATGTGTCTGTCAGTGGTTTGCAGTCCAGTGCTATAGCCGCCCCAACTAACATTGACAGCTATGCATTGAGTGGAGGCAGCTTTTTCGATGACCTCATCCGCCATTGCCAGCAGCAGGGATCAGCCCAAATGCAAAGAGAGATAAGCATTAGTTGTACAACAGAGATAAAAGAAGAAAATCGACCAGAGCTTGATGTTCCCCTGACACATTCAACAGATTTTGTTGCTGGTTGCGACAAAAAGCTGGTGCAAGATGGGGACAGATCTGAGAGAACTGGTGCCAGATTTAGACTAGAAAACAGCTTGGACAGTCCTTTACCTGCGTGTGCAACTGTTGGCATCAGCCAAGATGATGGTGCTAGCAGAGTTTCCTGGCCTGCAAGACAGAGTGACAGAGTTCATGAGCAATCTGGGGCCAAGGGAACCAGCCTGGAAACAGAGCAGGCCGATGGAGCCTGTCATGAAAACGTTAACTGCATGCATTATGCCACAGCTGATCACAATGAACTCGCCTCCTTTTTTCGGTCACAACGTCCTCAGGTTGGCACAGAAGAGCAGCCACTATTGAACTGGAGGAGTGATGTTACAGACGTAGCCACTGAGCCTGGGGTCACTTCAGAACCCAAGGAGCGGAGACAGAGGGACAGAAGCGTGCAAAATGAAGACAGATATTCCAGCCAAGAGGGTTTTGTCGGAGACCATGTGCACCAGCACCAAACTTCAGATGATCAGACATCTTTGGTAAGCATATTGGGGGATGGGGTCTCTTGCAAAGAAAGAGAGGCTTGGACAGACTCCTGTGATCAAGAACTGCCTGAAGAACACCTAGCTGAGGATCATCAGCTGCTTGAAAGAAGTGTGGTCACAGCTGATGCTACCACATGTAACCTGATGATAGGGGGAGGGTCAGGCTTCTCACGAGATCCGCTGCTGGCAGGGCAAAGCCTGGTTGTCAGTAACCTAGCATCCAGCGACAGAAACAGTCACCAAGACCTCTGGACCGTCGATGCTAGTCAGATTTTTACATGTGCATCCAAAGGCAGTCCAAAAGCGAGCAGCCCAGAGGCCGTGACCACCGATTCCAGTGCGGTTTGTGATGGGGGAGCCACAGAACTGAGTCCCAGTGAAATTGGCTCAGGCACAGAACCGGTTTGCTTTTCAGAATGTGCCCCAGACCATGATTTTAACGAGATGGAGGCGATTCTCGCAGGAAACGCTGGGTCGGCAGAAAACATACCACTTGATTCACAGGATATTTCTGTTCGTTGTCATTTGCTTGAAGAAGAAAGAGGGCCTCAGGAAAGTCCAGAAACAGCGGAGAATAATTGTTGCTTTGCATATGATGGAGCTCAGAAGCCGACCGAGGACAGTGAAGTACACGAAAAAGGCCCACAAAACATGCATGAGTCCAGTTTTGATGATGTTTCCTGGATGATGCAAGAAACACAGAGCAGCGTCAATGAAGAAGCTGAAAAGTCAAGAGCTGAAACGTCACAGACTTCGTGGCAAGTCCAGAATGTTGTGGCGCCATCACAGAACCTTTTCATGGGTGGCACGTCAGGTTACCAGCAGTCTCTCCAAGCCAGTGTATCAGAAAATGCACTACTGGTTAATTTCCAGGCGCCGTCTATCACCGTGTGGCCACAGCACCAGCTGCACACTCCGGATGGACCACAGTTACTATCACCAGAAAACTCATTTGACCCCAGCTCTGTGCTGAACTACTGTGGTAACCGTGTGCCCGAACTAGCCATAACGCCCGTGCCAGGTGTTTTGGACAGCATGGGGCTGCCAGGGCTTGTGGCTGATGGCTTTGGTCATTTCAGCCTCCCTGCATCAGTTTCTCACGGCACATCAGCCTGTTTTCATGACAGACACAGTGTTGTCAGGATCTCTCCTTCCCACCTAACCGGCACCATGCTGCCATCCCCTTTACGAAGTGTTTCCCAAGCTCTTCCTATGGCTCCAGTTTCTCACCCATATCCCCGTCCTCCAATGGTGGCTTCCCAGCAGAACTTGCTCCCGTATCATTCTAACACAGCAGACATTGTCTGGCAGGCTTGCCAGCACATAGTCAGCAACGCTGGTGCTCTCGGCCTAGCAGACCCAGGAAATCTGGCTCAGCCATGTGAAAATGCAGTGACTACCATTCCTTTCGCTCGAGAAACAGGCCGTGCTATGGATGGGTTCTACCTTCGTCAGGAAGGTGCGATAGTCAACCCAAGCATTTTGGCCTGTAACGATGCAGCAAGTGTGGGAACTAGCCAGTTCTGTGGACAGCCTCATCAGAATCTTGTCCCTGGCTGGAGACAGATCACCGATCAACAGACCGGTATTGGTGCTGCCAAGGAAGACGTGAGTGCAGGGAATCAAACTAATCTCCGTGCTCGAAACCTTGAAAACCCTTTGTCTCTCAATTACCATAACGAAAATATAGACCCCTCTGAGAATCAGTATGATGAGTTTGGTGTTGTGCCTCTGTGTTTCGAGGCAGACGAGGACTGTGTGGATGAAAATCTCCCCGGTCTCGCTTGCCGCTCAACGGGTCTGCAATAAGAACCAAACCGGACAGTAGAAGAATAGATACAGCCTTTCAGCTGCTGACGTGTGCAATGAGGCAACGTGTTTTCGTTAGACTTGCAGCAGTGTGCTGGAAACCGTCAAAAAAGCAAACAAACGAAAACAAAACCCTACAGTGTGACTTGCCTCTTGTTATCGTCCCTGGCTGCCTTCATCGTCGTCTACCTAACATTAATTTGTTACCTCTTCTTCGCTCTTTACATGTATGCAGTATCAGTGTCGGGGCTTCTTCGGGTTAATTGCTTAAATTATGAAAGAGGAGCAAATTGTATATTTCCGTGTTGTGTATAGTTAGCTTGGTTGTGACGTTTGTTGTGCCCTACTTGAGTAGACCTTGGGTAGATGAGGTGATATATTCGTCGGTAACACTTCAGACCAAGGTTAGTTCTTTTGTTTTAAGGTCTTGGAATAAGGTACATGGAAATTGTTCAAGTGCTTCAATCTGGCACTGCCACCATTACCATCTTCACTACTCACCCACCCACCCACAGAGCCTGTGCGCAATTGAGCCAACGTTTTACGGCCAATCTAGACCGGCAGTCTTGCGTCCGTTCTAAATCTTCTGCCGAACTTGGGTTCGAGGGTAAAGGTTCGGCCATTTCAGAAACAGCCTGAACTCCTGCTGTACCAGCCTACAGAGAGGGAAGCAACAATGCAGCTCCATTGGAGATTGTGAGAACGGCCACCCAGAATAAGTGGAGTACAATATAAAAGTGGATG
This sequence comes from Lanistes nyassanus, assembly GCA_004794575.1. Classification (NCBI taxonomy): domain Eukaryota; kingdom Metazoa; phylum Mollusca; class Gastropoda; order Architaenioglossa; family Ampullariidae; genus Lanistes; species Lanistes nyassanus. Next base: position 157,590 of record SMGT01010271.1, read on the forward strand.
AATTGTCTTGCCGTTCTTGCTAGGAAACTAGATACTTCGTGGGGGAGAAAAAAGACTTGTTGTCTTAAAGCTTTCCAGATAGAGCTGTCTTCCTGTTGTTTTCTTCACAACCTAACCACGTTCAAGAGCAGCTGTTTTCTAGACAAACATGAAATCCTCATTTGATGTTAGTGACTAGAATAGAGCTGTTGATAGGGTTTGTTTGGAGAGATTAAGCTGTAGGGCGAAAGACTTTTTGTCCACAGAATCTTGACATTAAGTAGAGTGCCGTGACGCGGCTTAAAATCACAGGCTTAGGGTGGGCAGGCTTTTGATGTACATGGTCACCAATCGATTGGCTTTCTTCAAAGTCAAGGCTCGAGCACCCAATGGTTGGATGCACATATCGACTCGGAAAGTGACGAACTGCCGTCTGCATGTGCGTCCTAAGCGCGAGCGTGCACACACAAACGCTTGCACGAGCGCAGTGGAAATTATCTCATCTGCTGCGGACGCGCTTTGCTCACGAACGCGTAATTACACATAAACGTCTTCAATTCCTCACATCCACCGTCTTTAACAAACCACTTCGGAGCCACCTCTCGACATCCCCTACCCCTCCGCGTCTTGAACTCCGCCCTCGCCCACTTTGCTCGTCTTCATGAAATGACGTCGATGAAGCTGCTGGCTGTCGGAAGCTGTACAGAAGTTCCATGGCGAGCAGCCGAGCGAGGGTGCTATTGATTTTTGTGATTCCTGATGGGAGGTTAACATGGGGGTCTGCGCCTGTCCAGTCCCACCCTATTGATCAGAACTGGCCCGCACCCATCTGTGCTGAAAGTAAACATCTGCTGTTACCGGACCACCCCTCCCCTTTCCTCCCACAGAATGCAGATGTTGAAGATCCCGCAGTCAGCCTGCCGGCATAGGCACACGTTGTCATTTGATGGCGAAAGAGCGGTGGTCGAATTTGCATCGGGTGTTGAGCGATTTAATCGAAAGTTTCGCTTCTGGCGCCGCAGTAGCAGTTAGCTGTGCTTTCACCGCTACTGAAAGCTAGGGGGGGTGGAAGATTTGCGGGCAGAACCCGAGGCGAGTTTCAGCAGGCAAAGGGGATGGCGGGGGGCGGGGCGGGGGGGGGCATGAGTGACGTTAGCTGGTGATCTCGGACCTCTTGCGCTTGACCGCAGGAGTTCTGACACCGCCACCTAACGGTGCTCGGGTTCATTGTGCACGCGAAACTCCTCTTTGCTTCATTCATTCACGACGCCACCATGTCTTCGTGGGTTCATGCTTTCTTGACGAGTCTGGCTTCCTATGCATGCGGTAGCACCGGCACGCGCTCTGCCCACTCCGACATCCTGCTGCTTACGTCCCCGTTGCAGCACCAGTCTGATTCCGGCCCTTAATGAATCGGCAGTCTTGAGTTCCACGATCCCCCAGAAGACAAGAGAAAGAGAGAGGGAGATAACTGGGTTTGGAGGGAAAGGTCAGTTGACTTTTTTGGTAGGTGAGCACGAGATAGATCGAGCGGCGAAGACTACAGCTGAACGGGCTGTGGAGCAGCTTGGCGGTGGGTGGGTGGGTAGAGGGGATGGGTGGAGGCCAGAGGGTGACGATGTCGACAGAGACAGATGGAGTAGGCTACGGAAGTGGCAGCGTGGCTCTTGTGTTATCTGTGGGCGTGTGCAAAAACGGAAAGGGTGGGGGGAGGCCTGTGATATACGGTGGTGCCCCCTTTTTTTCCCCCGCAACCTAGCGCCATAGAACATGCTGCGTGACTAGCTTGGCATAGGCTGATGGACGCATCTTGGTTTATGCCTGTGGTTGGGGGTATTATAAGCGTTGTTTTTATCACCCCCTCGCACCTTTTTTTTCTTGGGGGAGGGAATTTTCTCGCAAACTTGTTACTCCCTTCCAGCGCCCGACTAAAATGTCTTGAGTAGTCGTCTTGCGGACTTTCGTCTCACCTCCCTCGCGGTGAGTCTCTGTTTCCCTGTTAATCGATCGCGATCTCTTCCTCTCAACCACCAGCCACTGTGCTGTCAGCCCTCCCTTCCCCATATTAAAAAAAAAGTCCTCTCCCTTAAGCCAGTCTCACACGACTTGAAACGTCAGATGTTGGAAAACTAATCCGTCTGCAACAAAAATTTCCTAGTCTCCTCTTTAGTACACCCCTGCTCCCCCCACCCCCCAACAAGTAAGGCCATCCCCTTTAACAGATTTTTCTCGACAAGAATGCAGGATGATCTGTCTGCAGAGAAGATTTATCTAGTTTTGACGAAACTAAATATTTCCACTGTAGGCAGATGGACTAATTTCGTTACTAATGTCTTCATCGTCAAACCGTGTGAGCCCTACTTTAGAGAAAGGCTTTCTCACCATCTTGCCGTATCCCATCCTCATCTTCTCCCCCAGCAAGTCCTCAGTTTCTAGCCTGCATCTGAGCTGGCCTTGTTTGGAACATTTAACAGAAAAGCCGGTTAAAGCGGCTCATTCGCTTGACGGGACACTGAGCACCCTAATCCGCTTCAGCGTTTAGCTACGTACCGCTCCGTGCCAATCCCACCTCCCTCCCCAGCGTTTCCTTTCATCGGTGCACGCTGTTTTGCCGACTTTCCTGGAAGGTGCTTGAATCGCGTTACAGCAATGGATATTCTTTGATCGTAGTCGTTCTTGCGACAAGGGAATATAGCTGCAGTCCAGATTCTGCCTTTTTGTTCAGTCAGACAAGGGGGAAATGCAAAAGTCAGGGACGTACGGTTCGGTGTAGTATTTTAATTCGAGCGTTGGGTGCGTTCGTGATTGATGATTGGTTAATTGCACCCGACGGGCGTGGCGATGCACTAGCCACCAGGCAAAGCTTCGGTTCATTTCACTTCCCGATGGCCGCGATTTTTTTTGTGCAGAGCCGAGTACCCAGCACCAAGCAGCATCCAATCTTCAGTTTGACCGACCGTGCAGCGATGTCGCATGCAGTTTTTTTTTTTTGGTGGGGGAAGCTATTTTAGCTGGCCAAGGTGATCGTTTACGATTTCCCAACCCACCCACTCCCGCCCTCCTCCCTACCCCCGTGTATCACGGCCGGGCATACCAAGCATGCATTTCGGGAGCCCTCCCCTCCCCCGCTCCTTTCTTGTCATCGTTTAACATTCAATTAAATCTTTTAGATTGTAGGGGAGTCCACGCTGGTCGAGGGGTGGGGGTGGGGCAGACAGGTCATTTTTTGGCATCGACATCGATAGAAAAAAAACAGAAAAAATTGATTGGTGCGAGTGTGATCACGTGCTTTGTTTTGGCTCGCAAGTGCGTGATTCATTCAGCAATTTTGTTGTTAAAATAGAATCGTGTTACAATCACTCCCCGTCAGCCCGACCCTATCCACTATCGTTTCTACGTGCAGCGCGCAGAGTAAGCGTACGGTCACGCGAGTTTAAGGCATTCATTCACCCGTGCACGCGCGTATAATACGCACACGCGCATTCACGCACACTGAATCATTGAAACTTTCGACAGCAGTTGGTTGTCTGCATGTCTGAGTCTAATTTTCAGTCGATCTGTCACGTTGTGCCTGAACAGAGAATTTGACTCTTGATTGTGGCATTCCTTATGGCATGATGCAAACATTGATAAAAGCATATACCAGACATTACGCAGTTGCGTGTCCTTCAAATATCACGCTGGAAGAGGGCGACAGAAAGTGAAAAGATCAGTTCACCCCTTCACAGAAACTTTTGCAGAAGCAAAATGAAGACTGTTTCAGAGGTTTCAGCGTCGTGAACCCGTCGCAACCAGCAGTGACCGACATTCTCTACAGTTGACTCGCTAAGCGGTTTATGGCACAATGCGTCGTCGTTTGCGTCCGATCGCGGGTGATGGGCGAGAGTACCAAGGTATCATTTTCTTGGCAATTTCAGGCATGAAGGATTTATTTCACAGGAAAATTGCCTCCGCTGTAGCCAAATGTGAGATCCGCGATGAAAAACGGGGAATGAACAGAGTGTTTTCAGGTTGATTAGTCGTTGGTTGTTTGCTACAGGAAGGCCCTTTCTTTCTGTAGGTGGATGGTGTGGCTCAGGAGTTTTGTGAGATTTTTATGTTTAGGAGGGATTAAAAAAAAAGTTCCTGCTCACGTAAACACGGGCGCATGTCGCTACAGCCCTCCTCCTCCCACATCTTTGTCTATCGCGTTCTACTAGTAATTTAGTCTGACACTGCGCTTTTGTTCCAGCGGGCAGGCACCGGGAGTTGTGAATCCCACTTCCTTGTGCGTCTGGCAAGGGCTGTTGTATCGCAGCGTTCGCAGGTGATAACAAACATCTAGAGGGAGGGAAGTCATGTAAGATAATATGTGAACCGTGCTTTTATCTTCCTCACGGTGTGATGTGCTAGAATGCGAAAACTGAAAACACAAACCGGGCTGGGTTCGGGGGAGTGGGTGGGTCCGGGAGAGCAGAGAGAGTGAACAGTGATCTTTTTACCAGCTGTTCCAACGACCTGGGCGCACATTCACGAAGCAGCTTTAACCAGAGGTTAAACCTGCGCAGGCTCTTAAATATCTCCATGGGCTGGGTACATCGACTACCTACTGGGTAGCGGAAGTTGAAGTTAGGTAAGCCTTCCTAAGTTTGCTAGCCAGCCGGTAACTTATTGGAGGGGTTACCACTTGCCCAAGCCTGGGTAACTACGACGACAATGGGGTTCTTCAACATTATTGCTGCATTCACACCGTGTGCTTCGTGATTCCGGCAGTGCTTAGGTGACGGTACAGTTGTTTGCGATCCCCGTACACGCGGAATCTGAGGCACGTTTTTGACCCCTAGGACCTCTGACGTCAGTACATAACGTCCCTTGCGTCTGTAAACCCTCCGTCCCGCCCCCCCCCCCCCCCCCCC
>SMGT01010271.1:162473-184174 GCA_004794575.1 Lanistes nyassanus
CACACACACACACCCCCTCGGCCAAGGCAAAACAGCTCGAGATGTTCAGTCGTTTTATCTTTCAAGCTAAGTACTTTTAGAGGTTGGTGTGTGGGTGGGGGGAGAGAGAGGAGGGGGGAGCAAATACAGCCTTAAAAAAGCGCGTATAGAATAGAAACCCTACTTTTTTTTCCCCAACCCTCTCTGGTTGAAAGAACGTGAGGAGAAAGAACGCGATTTTAGAGCTTGGAATTACAGGGTTTAAGCAGAGAGTCTAGGGAATTTTTACGCGAATGTGCTTCAAAAGTGGTTTGTTGAGAAAGAAGGCAAAGCCTAGTCGTTTAGCACTCTACCTGCATGGAACCTTGAACATTTGCTTGCTTGTTTTGATGCTAAAGAAATAGTTCCAACTGCTCACTTTATACTTTGCTTTTACCCATGCAGCACATTTTCTTGCTGCTTTTTTCTGGAAGCAATAAATTTACTGCAAGAAATATTTGCTGGATAAAGTGGTTTGAGAATAAAAGACTGTTCCTTGAAGCAAAGCATATGGTGACAAGCAAACTAAGCCAGGCTAAATTTTAAAAAAAGTGACTGCCACTTGGAGGAAACTCCAGATTAAAAACGAGGGAAGTGAACCAAGCTAGAACAGGACAAAGACAGTCTACATGTTTCGGGCAACCCCCCCCCCCATCCTTCGGGTCTACCCCGTGCAATCTCCCCGCTACCACACTTGCCCCTACCTGAACACCGCCACGAAACTCTATAAACGCAATACCACTTTCGTCTTCAAGCGCCACTTCACCTGCACCAACAGCAACATCGTCTACGCCATCATATGCACCCTCTGGCCCACCCTGTTCTACATCGGTGAGATAGAACGCACACTCAACACCTGCTTCACAGAACATCTAGCCGACACTAAACACCGCAGAAATACACCAGTTCAGCACACACATACACACCCCTCCCGCACACACAGCTCACAACATGAGGGTCTGTACCATCTGGAAAATGAAGGGCGATTCCATTAACTTTAAGAATATGGAGTCCTACTTCATTACTCATTTTGGCATCAACAGGACTTGACCTCAAACACTGACTCTCCCCCTCCCTCCTTTCACTCTGACCCCCTCACCCCTGCTTCTTTCTCTTCTACACCCACCCTCCCCCTTACTTTTCTCCCCTCTTTCCATCCCTTTCCTGCTCTCTCACACACTGACGCCCTCTCACCCCCGCTTCTCTCTCCCCAGCCCACTCTCCACCCTTCCCTTGCGATTGGCTGCCCCTCTTGTTCCCTGGCCCTTGGTCATTTTCCTGCGACTCACCCTGCGCGCCACACATCAACCGCAGCTAAGTCTTTTAGTTTTGGGGTTTTTTTTTTCGTTTTTGTGTCATCCTGAGGAAGGGGTAGTGCCCCGAACCATATAGATTATCTTTGTCTTTGTCCTGTTCTAGTTTGGTTAACTTCCCTTATTAAAACAAAGTCAACGATTTGAGAATTGTCATCACAAAAAGTGAACTTTTAAAATGATTTTTTTTTTTGTGGTGGGGTATATGCTTGAAGTACCATTTTAATAAATCTGTAGCATGGCTACTTTGAATCTTGTCTCAGCTGAAGCACTGTGCAAAATAGGAATAAAATTTCGTTTGTTTAGTTCAGGTACCATATGTGTTCTGGGTCACAGGTGTGCACTTTCATTCAGTACTATTGTATTTCAGTGTGTTCTTTTCATTTTAGTGCTACTGTACCATTTCAGTTGTAAAAGTGTATCATAATTGATAAACAAGAGCTTCGATTACATATCTGGTGTGAGTGTTCATTTACAGGGTGCAGCTACCAATGAACAAAGCATTTTACATATACAGATGCTTGGATTTAGTTTTGTTTTGACACCAGGATGGTAGATATTTCACATTTAAGACTTTTATTGTTGAACATTTGTGTAGTGTTTCATTTTACGAAAAATGTGATAGTGGCTTTAGCATGTTTGCACTGCAGTTTCACAGTGCAGTAAGCTGTTGACATAGGGAGGGTATTTTTGTGGAACTTTTGGGTTTTTTTGTCCTGCTTCTTCTAATTATAAAGGGCATTTCTCTTCCTACTCGAAAGGCTCATCCCCTTCTAATTGTAAAGGGCAGGGATAGCAGAAATAGGAAACAAGGACTGCTTGCTGTAGTCTCCAAGTGATTTTTGAAAATGAATGTTGAAATATGGCTAGGCATCCAAGTTACAGCAGAGAGGGTGGGCCATTGAATGTGTTCAACTGTTATTTTCAACAAACCAACTGTATGTTGGTGAGACACATAAATCTACACCCACTCTTTCTTTACACACTTGCTATATTTGCATGACATGGTGTTGGAATGTGTTTGTAGCAAAATAGACTGTAGAAACTAGTATTTATCGCTGAACTGTAAGTTGTGGCGGTAGCCACTCGTCATGACATGGTGTTTTGTCATTGTACTACAAGACTGGAACATAAACCAATGTTGTATATGACCAGTTATCAACTGCACAAACCATTACTACACGGGACAAGGACATTAAATAAATTGGTACAAGAATAATCACAGTGACTTATGTTACGAGCAGCTTGGTTTGGTGTGCATTTACGTGTGTATACACTTTTAAATGGATTAGCCAGCAACTGATAGACATACTCTTTCACTGTTAATTCTAAAATTGTTTAGGTCCAAGGTCTTCTGCATTAGTGACTGATAGTCTTAACTCTGAAAACAAAACTGATGCCACACACACACACAAAGCCAGTCCAAAAGCTGCTTGGCTGCCTTATATTTGGCAAAGGCCAGCCATAGCATCACAAAACAATGGCATGCAGGAAATTCTCGAAGCCAATTTATGAACTTGCAGTCTTGTTTTGTACAGTAACTCCTTCATTTGGTTTATAAAAGACACCAAGCATTTGAACTCGAAAGAGCTAGCATTTGGATAAACATATTTACCACACACACACAAAAAAAAGCCGACGGAGGTGGCACCAAACCACTGCCACTGGAAGCATGGACCTCAAGGTTAACATTTTTAAATGGAGACCTGATCTTTCCAACATTGTTTTTAAATGGAGGTGTGAGTGCATGCCCACATACTTATTGTAAATTTATTTGCAATTCTACAATGTTATCCCCATATTTCCCTCCTTTAAAAATGATCCACAGAGAAAATGATGCTGATGAGAAAATGGTGGAAAACTGCATGTAGCAAAAGTTGGCTCAAACGAGCTGAAGTGTCTCTTAGAACACATCAGAAAAGTAGGAAAAAACTTTAAGTGAAACTTTTACAAAACTGGATTTTCCAGTCATGTTTATTTTCAAAATCTAGATTTCAGGCCTGGGCCAGAAATGTTGCAGCCATGCACTTCACAGTCTCTGCAAGTATAAACACTGTGCATTTCATGGCACTAGATGGCCACCTTGGTCCAGTACAAACGCACCTTCTAACTAACAATGCCACAACGTTATCTGTAAAGCCGCACAGTTCCATCTGCACCAGCAGAAAATAGCCACGGCTGCAGTGGATGGAACTGACAGTCTGTGACTCCCAAGCCTTTTTGTACTCCATGGCCTCGCAAGACCTTGACAGGCACAATCAGTGGGTTCTGCAGGAGGTCACTGAAATCAACCAAGGAATGAATTTCGTTACCATCTCCTTTTCCCATTGTATGCAGTTCCTGTCATGCATACCATGCTTCTCCATAGGCAAAAACAGAGTTCCTGGGACTCTCTACTTCAAACTGTAAAGATCCCTGACATGTAATGAGCATCCTTATGTATTTGATTTTTAAAATATGGTCTGGGATTCACAGCTGGAAACGTCTTTGCATCCTATTAAGACTTCTATGTAACAGATGCATGATCATGCATACTGGAGAGCCATGTTACTTCCGCTAAATACATCTAACTGGTTGCTTTTGAAATTTTTTCGTGAAGTACCTGTGACCACAAACTTGGTAGCCCTTCTAGAAACTTTCCACACAACACATTTATGTGGTTTCCAAACATGATAATATAAATAAGGGGGAAAGAATGTACAGACCTGTACACCATGCCGTGACAAACAATTACTGTTCCATCATCAGAAGCAGAGGCAAAGAGAGGATAACGACGATGATAAGCCACTTGTCTGATAGCCTTTTTGTGGTGTCTGAAAACATTTTCAGAAACAGATCATTGAACTCCTAGCTTGAAACTGTTCAACACACAAGGACATTGAGATCTCAACACATGAAAGATTAGACAAATGTAAAATTGGTACACAAAATAAACACCGGACTATCTTTGACAAATATCCAGGAGTTATATGAAACAAGAACCATATAAACTATTAATGATGGCTTAAGTATATCAAGTATATACTGGGCCATGATCACACATGGGTGGAAGATGAAAATACCTTAAAGTTTGATACGGTTTTGTGGACAGGTCAAGATCAAACCAGCTCAGACGACAATCATAGCTTCCAATTATAACATTGTCGCCTGAAACAGAAATGCAAGGTTCCTTAAAATTACTTGGATAAAACTCTCAGACTGGGTTGCATGGGTGCTCATAACTCCTGTTCATATCTAACGATGCACATGCAATAAATGGGGCGAATGGAGTTTAATGACCTCTCTTACGACTCTGAAGTGCAGATACAGCTCATGCAATCCAACCCTGTTTACTTACCTAAAAATGTACATGAACAAGGTTTAACTCATTCCCACCTCTCCGCTCATTAACGAGTGGAGATTATTTGATGCATTCCAATCATGCTCAGTTTCCGGCGCTGCACTCATTATTTGGCGCCGACTTAAAACTCGAAAGTGGTTCGATGGCAAGGGATGTCACTGGTGTTTTCCCATATTAGAATCATTTTTCTATAGAGTTCCTTCCCTTAAATCACAAAATAGATGGGTTTTCGGAGTTCTGCTCTCTTGAAGGCGCTACCTCGTTAGTGGGCAAGAATGGCTGGTCACCATTTTCAAATGTCTGCTCACAAAGCACTTGAAATGTTTGAAAATTTATCGTCAGAAGACAAAAATGATGTCCTCACTAAGGTTAGTGAGGAGTGGGAAGACGAGGAATTCATATGCTTTTATTCGTATGGATTACAAGTGCTGCAGATGGCTGTAATAGGCGATCGAGTGTTTGGTGTCAATAAATACATTCACTTTGGTTACGTAATGCAACACAGTCTTCCACTGGTAAGACCCTTAACTATCAGCCTGGGAAAGATAAAGCCGGAAGATGGTGGAAAAGCACCATGGTGATTTTGACACTTAAGACAGACATCTGAAGACTGCAATGCAACAAGAGGCCAAACTCACCACCAGGGTGCAGGTCCATGCTGGACACCCACTTGCAGTTGGTTAAGAGCTTCTTCACGAGCTGCTGTTTCAACAGGTTGTAGACTCGCACATACTTCTGTGTCTGAGGGCATAAGCACAAACACCAATGATGGAGTAATGGACACACCAACAAATGCTTCTGCGTCCAAGGGCATGAACAAACACAAATAACTCGCAACTAAAAGCCACACCAGCATATACTGTTATGTTTGAGAGAATGAGTAAAAATATTTAAAATAGAACAGGAAGATCCCTAGACGCAATGATTAACTCTTTGGCACCACGCAGGCTGATTTCAAGTGACGGGCCCGACTAACCATCGAGGCGCGCGCCTTGCTAACATCTGACAGATTTAAAACTTTGCAGCGACGCATTTAATGGTATAAGGGAAGTAAACTTTGCATCATTATAAAGCTCTATCATCGGTTGTTTCCCCTGCACTGTCTAAATGAGTTTCGGAAACAGTTTCGGCTTGCCAAACGAGGTTAAGTGTAGCGGCTGGCCAGGTCTACTTCCGTCGTTCACAATGGCTACACGTGTTTCGTTTGTTGTGTGTGCAAAAAGTGACTGTATTTGGGACCAAATAGTAAGGAGTATTTAATATTTTTAACTAAAAGTATTGTTTCCATTGTGATGTCGAAGAATAGATCTTACTAAATATGTAAAATATATTACTGTGAGTGTGGTAGTTTTTAAGCAGTATTTTTTTTAAAACATGTAAACCTAGGCGGACTCAAGGGTCAGTCGGGCAGTCACTAGAAGGCCGGCTTAGCGTTGTCAAAGAGTTAAGCTTACAATGGAATTATAAAGTTAGCAATGTGACCTAACTGACGGAACACTAAGGCCTAATATGAAGGGCTGGGGGTTCAGATCCCCTCTGACACATGCACTGACACTTGTTTGCAAGGCTGGCCTTGGGGGATTGGTCTGGTTGCTATCGCTTTCTTCCCCTCCTTTATGTACACCTTTTATCCCCCTTTCATTCACACCACTATCACTGCCTTCATAGCAGACATGTTAAATAAACATAGACAAACATTAAAAACCCAACTATATACATATATAACTATACTTGATGGCATCCCAGAAAAAAATCCTATTACTCAGTTCACACAAATTCATGCATGACAAAAGGAATTTCTATTTCAAGTCAAACAGTAGCAAGTATACTCAGGTTCTAAATACTCACAGCCACAAACAAGTATGGTCGCACAGGATGAAACATGACTTTCTGTACCAGACCCTTTGGTTTCGAGAAAGGATTCTGCAAAATTTAAAGCTTAAGTAGAGAAAATCTATTTGTTGTTTAAACAATATTTTGCTGTTATAACTTAACCCCCCCCCCAAAAAAAACCCCAAAAAACCAACAACCCCAACAACAACAAAAATGATGTGTTGAATTAATACACAAACAGCTAGATATCCAACATGGCTGCCAGATGCCAAACTGAAGTCTTTTAAATGTAAGTGTAACACTGAACAATTTCTCACACAAATGACCCTTTCTAGCAGCATAACATGGAACTATTAAGTATTATTGATATCTCGCCTGTGACCGTCGCCTTGAGAGCTGATGAATGAAAACTGACATGCTTCCACCCTGGGGCATCACGGTAGCAAAGTAGTCTCCCTTAGCATGCCAGGTCACCTGGGATACTTCCTGCATTTCGAAAACATCTAGTTTAGATTTTGGACATCAAAAGGATATACTGTCACAGACTTAGTCCTGTTTAACACTTTAAATGAAAAGTTTTTTGAGAAAAACAAAATTCTTACAATTCTTTTTATTCAAAAAAGAATTCTTTTTGGGGGTTTTGGTGAGAATGGTGAAGAAGTGTTACCATACCTTATTATGCTCCAACCTGAGCAATATGCCTGATTTATAATCATTCAAGTTAAGATCAGAAGTAATCCAATCTACCGGCAATTTCTTCTCATCTGCAAAAAAATAAATAAATAAATAAAAAGAAGAAAATAATACAGGGGGAAAATTTGTTCCACATTTTACTGGACAGGATAAAATATTTAAAACCATATGAGTATCATTCCCATCCCTAATAAATGTACACAATTAAAAAAAATTTATTCCACAGTAATACGTTAACCATAAACAAAAATTCCATGTTTTACTTTATTGGTAGGATTTAATAAGCTACACAACATAGAAAACTATATTTCATAAAAGTAATTTTCAAAGGTAAGGCATGGGCCAACCTGCCGAGCTGTCTTCTTCCTTGCCAAAAGAAAGAACAGACGAGTCCGTATTGGACACGATGACCTTATCACCCAGCCTTGGATTAATCAGCATCACAGTAGACTTTCTGTGTGAAATGGAACATGATGTATGGGTTCATTACAAACATGATGGCAACAATGAATGACAGAATCCTGTTGGAAAAATTAACAGACAATAATGCAATGCAAACAATTACAGAAGAAGCAATTATAACAAGAGTTCGGGGGTTGGAGAGGAAACAGTAAAGGTAAATGCCAAAATGCCAAGAGTTATAGAAGTGAGGGCAAGAAACGGTTTCAACAAGCCCCAGGATGATAAAAAAATATGAACTCACACAGCGACTGCCACGAGGCATAAGTTAGGATCAGGATTCCAAATCACACTGTTTACTTTCCCACCTACGTCCACTTTCCTCCAGCATCTGCCAGTGATCTCTTCCCAGAATCTGACAGTCCCATCATCTGACCCTGTCGAAGCATTTTTCAGATTAAAAACTGCTTTTTTTTCAGCTGTGTGCATTGTCATTCCATTTTTTTAAAAAAGTGCACACACGTCTGATTTCACCACACAATAAGAAATGAGTTTTAGATAAACACTTTAAACATGATGCCAGGGTCATATTCAAACACCCCATCCTTTCTATGCATGGATGTCAGGGACATACTCATGCGTTCCACTTTTCTGGAATTCCCAGTTCTGCCATTTTACTTGTTAAAGGGTAGAAACTGTGTTTAACTTGTAACTGTGCTTAACTGATGTGACAGCAGGTTTTGTGCAGTGGATTTTAGTTACCTCACTGCTGCTGGATTTTAGCTAACTTTAAGAAGACTGAAAAGATTAAGGTTATGAAAGATTTTATTCACCATTTGTTTATATTTAAAAATCAGTTTGATTCTTGTCTGGAGCACTTACGGTTATTTATTGGGATTTTCACACATGCGACCTAAAAAGGACGCCCCAAACAGCGACCACAGACATTTCAAAATGGCGGGCAGCTAAATATCAGAAAATTTATCAGACTGCAGAGTAATGGTAGCAGTTGTGACACCCCCAAGATCTTAAGGTGGGATGGAGGTGGGGGAAGATGGTTTGCAAATGCAGTTACAAATGCTATGATAGTAACACATAAAGAAAGATGTCTGTTTTATTTGTTTAATCTAAAAAACAAAACAAAAATCGAATGGAATTTCACTGGTGAGGGTGAACCGTTGTCACATACTGAGGGGCTAAGAACAATAGACTTTGCGAGCGTCAACCATTGCCATCTCAGTGTGTCAGCGTGACAGCTAGAGGTAATGTTTGTGGCTGAGCTCTGGCAGCAGAAAATAGGGTGAAAAAGCCATTCACAATCATCGCTTTCAATACACTGGAATACTTATAGTTTAAAGTAAGAAGTAATGGAACTAGCAGTAATATTTCTAGGATCATGTCATGGCATCGTAGTAAAGACGACCCAGGAAGTAATATTTCTAGGATCATGTCATGGTATCGTAGTCAAGACGACCCAGGAAGTAATATTTCTAGGATCATGTCATGGTATCGTAGTCAAGACGACCCAGGAAGTAATATTTCTAGGATCATGTCATGGTATCGTAGTCAAGATGACCCAGGAAGTAATATTTCTAGGATCATGTCATGGTATCGTAGTCAAGACGACCCAGGAAGCTAGCAATGCATCTGTCTAAATACAAGTCAAATGACCGATGAGCCTACTCTTTTATTCAGAGCTTCCGGACTGTTTTAAAACCAAGGGTTAAAATGATCCTCTAGCTTGAAATCCGAAGGTCATTTTGGGAAAACCAGGGGGGAAGCCTAATCACCTTCTGTTGTTACTCAGCTAACTGTTAATAAATCTGTGCATCACTGTGACGCACGACTTGAAAATCTCTGCATCATTCTTACATTTTTGTGCATAAATTACTCCTGATTGTGTTATCAGGAGCTCTGTTTATTCAAGTCCTGCATAAACATGCTGCAAATATATCAGAATGAATGACATTATTACTAATAAACCTACACAATGACACCATAAATCTATACAATACTGATTTTTCTTACAATTCAAGGCAGCAAGAAAGTAACCCAAACAGCATTATATGACATTACTTTGACTCACCTGAGGCAAGCCACTGGCCAGATGGATGCACAGAAATACAGCGCACTATGTCTGTGTGGCCCTTGAAAATCTGAGAAGAATCGAAGATAACTAAGCATGAGTAGAAGAAACAACACTGGATAAACCTACTTGCAAATCCATTCTCAGCTCATCACAGAATGTTTCACCCAATACCACATGACAAATTTATCACACTGTTATGAAATCAAAGATGACTGTTGCATCTGTAATAGTTCTGCATCTACAGTAATTAATTATGAAGGTGAAATATATGCCCTTGGTACAAACATGCATGAATGACAGGCAGTGGGATATGAAAAATATCACGTGTTTATTTACCAGATACTCCGTTGTAGGGAAGGGTCGAAGGTCCTGCGGTTTTGGCAATTTTGGAATCAGATCCTCAGGGTTGACATTCACCTACAGAATTCAAACACAAAGCGAAACTGACTACTGTTTCAAAAGGTTGTAAACCTCGCAAAACAAACATCAAGCACATAATATTGTTAGAAGATTAATCCATAAAAACCCCCAGAATGTTCACAGATTTACTGCAGTAATAAAAACTGTTTAACATTCTCTAAAAAAAAAAAAAAATCATCAATTCTTTTACTTACACGCATCTTCCTTTGTCTTGGACACAGGTAAAGATCAAGACAGCGTTCAAATCTCTCATTAATGAAGCGATCAAATGCCGGCACCAGTCGCAGTGACGAAAAGGACTGTGGGATGAAGTTAAGCCGTCTTTCCTCTGGCTCCTGTTCCTTCCACTTCTCTTCCTGTGATTAATCCATCAAAGTCACCCTTTAAAATCTGATGGTATCTGAAGGAACCATTAGAAACAAGTACCAAATCTGAAATGGAAAGGATGTCAAAGAAAAATATATTTTTTTAACTATACATTCAGAAATACAAGGTTAAATATTTAGAGCATTACCTCCTCTTTGGTGAAGAGGTACTCAGGTGGGGGCCTGTATGACTCAGAATGCCCACCAGGGACCTCTTTGGGAGCAGGTATGTGCTGTCGGTAGCGTCTGGTGATCTCCGGCTCCTCGTCATCCTTCCAGAGATTGTAGAACTCCTGTTCCTCCTGTGGTTTCTTCTCCTGCCGAGGCTTCATCCATCCCATCTTAATGGCATGAACCATCTGACCCACCTGTCAGCATTTTCAAGATACAATTAATGAACAGAGCCTACGCACCTTAGAAATACAGAGGGTGGTAGATTTGCAGCTCTACAACAGGAATCCTCTAATAAAGAAACATTGAGTGCCTGTGCAAATTCCATTACCAGCATGAAATTCTACCACATTTCATCAAATATACAGTTCTCTACATGTAATTTAGTAAGGGAACAAGTTTACAGATTTGTTTGCTTCAGTGATTTATTTCTTCACAGTTTGCTCCCCTGACCATTAATATCCTAGCATCAACACAATGGTTACCTTATTTTTATTTAAATTACACTAGGCTTTTTCATTAAAAAGTATTTTTCTTGCAAGCTTATCATTAGAAATGATTAAAGTTGTAAAGTTTGTCACTTAAATGTAAACATACGACACTTTTCTGTTTTTAAACCATCAGGAAATGAGGCTATACCATGATTCATTCTTTTTATGGTTCAAAAAGGCTACATCAATTACAAGTCTTTGCCAAGATGGAGTTAGTGAATCAAGAAACATAATGCAAACATTCAGAATTTCTAAAACCTTTGTCTAAGCTTTATACAATAATGGCCCTAGCATTTGCCTTGGGGCCTGGGACCCTTAAAATGCTAGCCTGAAGGTGACTAGACTCTCAAGGCTGAAAATGCTTTGGCTACTCTGAACACTATTGTGAAACCTACCTTCAGTCTCTCCCACTTTGATGGTATAAAACTGCGCTTATCAGCTGGTCTGTTAGTGACTGGGTGGATCATCTTCTCACTGCTGAAGAAGTCTATCCAAGGCTGGAAAACAAATCATCAGCGCAAACTTCAAATATAATCCAGAGTTAAATGATTTGTCGTCGGTCCAGAACTAGCTTAAGTTCTTGGCATGTTTGCAGCAAAAACTATGAGAAAAACTTTAGAAAACTAAAAACATAAAATATGCCACAGATCAAGGTTATAAAACAAAACAAAGAAAAAATGAACGGTACCTCATACAAGTTTTCAGAAGAAGAAGGACAGCTTCCTCTCTGAATGCGTTTGATAAGATCAATATCTTCATCACTTAACACCGTCTTCTGGCCAGTCAGTTTGTCCGTTACTGTACGCCTGAAAAAAAATTATGTGTCTTTCTAGTCTTTCTCCAGTAATATGTTCCAATCAATCACTCCATTAATTAATCAAGCTTTGAAAATCTAGTTATTTTCTTAGTTAATGAAACTAATGAGAATGTTTTGTTTTTCATGAAGAAAACAGATGACTTCTTAGCTTGATAAAATGTTGAACCAGAATGCATGAAGACACTCACCAGTAATCTGGGTTGTCCATCTTGTCCAAAAATTCATCCAGTTCATCTCCTTTAGCACCTTTCTTAACTTTCTGACCAGTCACGTCATACCCAAGATGGTCATAATCTCTGTACCATTCCAATGGTATATTACCAACCGTGTTGCGAATGTCCTGTCACGAGAAGAACATTCTGTTCCACTTCCATTTATATTTATAAAAGATTAATTAAAACATATGAAATGTGAAGTATTTTTTTAGTAGAAAATATACAGTGGTGTCTGCTTACCACAAGATCTCATGCCACAATAGTAGCCTATTAGGAGACAAGCTTTAACTTCCTGACCAACATTTTTTGTCAATTAATATTTACTGCTAAATTACTGTGACTGTGGATATAAAGAAAACATAGGCATGAGATCAGAATCAAACTTCAGCTGAGTCCCATGACACCATTTACACCAACCACTTACACCGACACCTACACTAGATCTATAGTAATGGAGATGCATGTACTATATTTGATTTTGTTCTCTTCGGTCTGATTGATTTTCTCCCCTGAACTTGCTGTGTTGACCAATTTATGTGATTGTGATTTGTGACTTCTGACCCCTAGCTCACACACTTGTTTCCCAGCCAACATACTGCAAGTCACACATTGTTTCATAGCTAAACAGCCAGACAAAAACAAAATATTCCATTCCGTCACCAGATGAGCAAATGTTTGTTACCTCCTCATCTGAAGAATCTTCAGCATATTCATCTTTTGGTGTCTCCTGCTTGTCTGCACCATCAGTACCCTGAAATTGCAATTTTCATTAAATAAGTACAATTTACTTGAGGTAAAAAAAATGTCAGTTGCAAGACTTGAAACCAGTAAATCAACATAGCAACAAAAAAATAATTTAACAGGGAAAATGCCACAGAATAACAATTAACATGCTTCTAGAATTGTGATTTTATTTGTGGCAAAGGACAGGACGAGAACATCAAAAACCTGCAACATTTTAGTTGCTACATATTTTAGAAATTTTCATAAAAGTGTAAAAATGAAACAGTGACGGCCAACCAATACAATAGTTTACATAAAATTTATTAGTAATTTGATGCAACAATTCAATAGGAATTATGCCAACTACTAAATAAAATGAAATCGAAAGTTCTGTTTCCCATGGTTGTACTTGTATTTGTACATATTTTCTGTTAGTGTTACACTTATTGAATGTTTCGGTTACAAGTAAGCAAGCAAGAACTTATATGAGTTTACTTATCTGCTTACACGTGCCTCTTGGTTTGATGATGCGTGCTGGCCATTCTCCGAGTCGGACTCTGTTATGTCTGTATCGGAATCTGATTCTGAACCCAAGTCAGACTCAGAGCTCGACTCCGAGTAAGACAGATCTTCTGAGCTTGATTCATCCTCGGATCCAGACGCTGATCCCGAGTCAGATTCATCATTAGATGAATGCAGTTTTTCTTCCTTACTCATTATTGTTGAAATCTCTACACCACAAACAAATATCAATATGAATATCAGATCTCTTCAGTTTATCCCCTTCAGTCAATGCAGAAGTTGACAAGACTGAGATAGGTTCCCACTCGAGGAACCAAGGAAGAGTGTATAGCCTACCTTTAGATTCTGCTGCCTATTCACAAGGAACAACCAGCATGGTCCATCACCTCTCTCTCTCTCTCTGTGATATTGTTTTTGCTTTACACGAATCTTCGGAACTCTCGCAACTTGGTGCTGAACTACGATAATAAGGCCATGTGCATTAGTGCACTAACCGACATCATGCTGACTCGTAGATTGTGTTTACTAAACTTTATTTTTTATTAGAGAATATTTAAGTAATAATTAATATTTAAATCAAAATAGATTTTGTGTGTTGGTCATCTTTTTTGTAAGAAATCTTTAAATATTTATAATAAAATTTATCGCTTAGTTTTTTACTAAAAATTCCAACGAGTAGCGTGTAAAGTAAAAATTAAATGTAGCAAGAAAAACATTTAATTATATTTAAAATAAAACAATTCAAGCAATACTAAAAGAAAATCTAGAAAACATTTTAGTGCATTATTTAGATTAAACAGTTATTTTTTCTTTTATCTTTGTTTCGTAAAGCTTTCTCCATGTGACACTGTAGACTTCCGACATGCTGCATTAACTATAGAGCAAGAGCTGAAAATGCCGCCTAGGTTGTCTTGTGGTCGAGATGTTAACTGTTGTCCGGATGTCAACTCGACACTGGAATCAATATGTCGATCCGGGTTTGCATTTAGATTTTCTTGTAACTGATTAAAAAATTCACTGACTTTTGTTGCTTCTATTAATCCCATTAATTTAAAATCCTTGAATTTGAAAGAGGAGATGCGGATCTTTCCATCAATCAATGCATGGCTGCTGAGGGACAGTCGTGGCAAAAAAAGGAAAAGTTAATTTAACTGCACCATAAACTGTAAGAGACATTTCCAAGGAAAGAGATCAGCGTGAGGTTTAGGTGAATAAAGCGTTGTTTTAACGCTTGAACACGTGAATTATTCTCCAGTCCCCGTGCCCCACTTCATCACGTCTTTCGTTTAATTACAGATTCGACTTTGCTTGTATGCCAGTCGTTCATCCCCGACTCAAGAGAGAATTTCTGCATGACCCTGCCAAAAATCGGCCAGGTCCTCTGACTCGTTCTGACCTTTGCCTTTCTAGTTCTGGTAAGTCATGTTGGTCGTCTCAGGCTCACCAAAATTCTTCGACTCCTGTTACCATTGATTCTTGGCATTTATGTGTATTACAATACAGTCAGATCTACCATAGTGATAGCGCCTATTAGTATTACCTTACATATATGGGATGGGGATAAAAGGTGTCCTTCGGGCATTTGTGATATAAATGCATTTAGATTATCTGACCATTAAACAATATTATTTGGATCTGCTTTGCACTGGTGAGATTCTGTGTCAGGTGCAAGAAGTTCTAATGCTTTCGAAAGGAGTACAGTGGAGTCCACCTAAAACAAAATTCGAGGTACTCCGGAATGTGATCAGAATATCAGAAGTTTGCAGTACCAGTTCAGGCACTAAATTGTAAGCCAACGAAAACTAATAAAGTAATAAAAAATTCACTGACTCCAAACATCACCAATTGATGATGTCCTGTTGTTTGTGACAGTTGCATTTGTCGCTAACAGTTGGTTTGGATCAAAGAATTGGGCTCAAGATCGGAGCTTTCATTGCTCAATTTAGCTTAAACCATATATGAAAGCATCATCAGTTTTGTCATGTTTGATGATTTTCAATACAATAGATTTCGTGACACCATTGGCTATCTTGCTTTTCTTAAGCCTGCGGTCTCACATCAGTGAGAATTTTCTTTTTCAGTGCTTTATCGAACTGGACCAGAGTCCTATATGAGACAAAAGAGATCACATGTGGTGGTAGAATTTAAACGAGATAAATTTGCACACATTCAAAATGTCATCATTTTTTTCTGGGAGCAAACACAACTGTGCAGCCTTTAAATGCATAATGACAGATCATCTGCCAGGAATTCATGTATTTGGACAGCTCTGATTTAAATCACCTTTGGCAGTTTTACAGACAACTATGACTTTCAGACAAACAGGAGGTTGAGCAGACCTTGCAATTCTCTGTCTCAGATGAAGAGGCACATTGTTGGTCGCTATATGACCTCTAGTTTTATCCATACTAAGTGTGAAGATAATAACCTTGCTGGCCCACATCCTTAGCTGCCCTGTGGTTCATTTAGAAAGGAAAGACCTGTGTGACTTTCAGTACTCAGGCAACTTATATTTGCTCATAATAAGAGATTTTGTGATGTTCAACAGAAGTTTTAGTTTGTTGTATGTGAAGTTGTTCAAATGGTCATATATTGACAGTACAGACTATGAGAAGAATTTGTTCTGGGGAAAAAATCTGTTACTTTGTTAGTTATTTTGTTAAAACAGTAATCTTGTTGGTTATAACAGTAATTGTAACTGAATTCATGATAGGTGGGCTCCACCGCAGTATGTTTGGATGGTAGCAGTATGGATGATGTCACAGCAGATGAAAAAACTGTGTTCCTTATTCTAAAAAATATTGTTACATTTATTCAAAATAGCCAAAGTTTCTAATTAAAAATAGAATTTGCATCAGGCTAGGTTTATATGTAAGGGGAAAAGTGTGAACTGGTGGCGGGTTCCACTTTAATGTTAGGGCTGAATTACACGGTTCAAAACTGGTGCTTTGAAACGCCTTGAAACAGTTTTCAAATCTTGAACCAGCTCAGAACTGGACTTCCTCAAGGTTTTGGGCAGATCGAATGGCTTTCTATTTTTCAAAACCTTGAAACCCTGCCAGCCACTATCATGAACATCAGGGCAAAAATTCAAATGATCTCAGTCACGGGGTCAAGGCGACTGTGTCATGCCGCATGTTAACGGTGGTGCCTTCGATCAAAACTTTCTTTGCTTTGAAACCACGAAAACTTTGAAGTGTCTGAACCAGCCTTTAGTTACACACTGTGGTGGTAAATTGTGATAATCTTTTTTTGTGAGCAGATTGGGGAACCCTGATTGTGGGCAAGATTTCTCCTTGGCTGCAGCTGGATTCACAAAACTATAGAATTCGCAGAAACTCTGAAATAGTGAGTTATTTTAAGTTTTATTCTAAGTTTGAAATATGGCAGTGTTTATATGTACAAGTAATATTTTCAATAAATCTCAGGATACAAGCAATACATTCAGTAATGTTTTGCACCTTTTTATGTACAATGCAGGCACTAAAACAAGAACTGAGTTATACAGCTCACCTGGGACTTCCTGCTGTTGTGCTACAGCTTGTTGATGGAAACTGTGTCAACTTGGCTAGGTGTCTAAATGAACATATGCTATCTACTTACTGCCCTCAGGTATTGTTCCCTTTTGTGTGTGTTGAGGGTGGGGGTGGGGAATTGAAGAAGAGAGATAATTCCATTATGCTTTTTAAAAAAAAATTCAGAGAATCTTGTGGTGCAATGTCACAAGTGTTACTGTGTCAAAAGCTATGATTTGCAAGATATGCCCATTGACATTAACCATATATGGCAAGCAATAAGGCTAGGAGTTCTAACTGTTGTAATTTTGAATAAAGAATGAGGACAGAGCGCTATAAATCATCTAAATATAAATCATATAAATTGTAATTTTCTAAACGGAGTGGATGATAGAAATTTACAGGCCAACTTTTTCATGGTCATGTGGTCTTCCTCTGTATTTTGCAGCAGTACTGGATTCACGTTCCGATGCTGAGTGCAGAAGACCAGAGAGATCCCGTGGTCCAGGGGGAGGAAGAAGTGGAAGAACGCATTCCAGAAGACACCTGGCGGTGGTCAGTACTTCACTGTCTTGTGTTTTAAACATGGCCGGCTTTTCACCTCAGGGTGTCTCAAATGAACACTTTTTATCATCTGCAACGTCACAGCACTTGCTAACAGTCCTAGGACACTCCCCCCCCCCATTTTTCTGTATTTTGTACCCTTTCTCAAAATTATCTTTTGAGAAATAATACAGGTTTGCTCGACAAGATTCAAAATTTATTAATGAGACATATAGTAACACACTTTGATATGTAGTTCCATTTTTGGAGTCATTTTCGATGAATCTACAAAGCTATGTTTCCCCCCTCCCATAGCATTTCTTTATATGATTTACAGAACCCTGTGTTGCAGTGCGTTTATATATTGCCTGCTTTGAGTTTGATGGGCTTTTTTCCTTCAGTAATTCTCCATGTAGGTGTACTTTCTATGATTTTTGTTAAGGGTAACCTACCATCAAGCCACTGTTGGCAATAATTGGAACTTTTCTCCCATTTTTCTGGTAATGGTGCATACCATCTACATGGATGTGTCTTTATTGTCTAGAGATGGAATTTGAGGTCTATATAACAATTTCTAAGGAAAAATCTAATTCCAAAATGCACTTTGATAAAGATCTGATGCTTACTAATTCCATTCCCTGCATGAATAATTTTAAGGCTTATGTCAGGCGTAACTAATTCTGTTTCCTGCATGACTGATTTTAATTTGTGTGTATCAGGTGGAACACATTTCGTTCCCTGTGTGACTGGAGTAAGAAGCTGGATGTACTGCTGGAGATCACTGCTGACTTGCCAGGGGACGATGTGATCCACCGATGGCTGGCAGAGCCTGTGAAGGCTGTTATGATATCCACCAATACTTTTCTTACCAACAAGAAGGGCTATCCTGTGTTGTCCAAAGCACACCAAGCTGTTCTCAGGCGCTTTTTCAAGGTTTGTTCAGCAGTCACTAGGATAAATGCAGTGTAACTGGAGTCCCTGATGTATTGATGAAGGTGTTTGGTGATAACAGAAAACAGATAAGAGTTAAGACACATTTTTGTTTGATGGGTTGTGGGATGCTTTATGCTGAATTTCAGATTAAAGTTTTTTTCAAAAGGAAGGAGGGGGTGGTTTGTTCCAAAGTGTTGTTGCTGTTGTCTAATGATTGCAGACCATATCGGTCTAACGGCTGCTTCCAGGGCAGGAGGGTGGTGATTCGCACCCTGGCCGAGTCATGTCTAAGACTGACAGTCTAGTAGCTCTCCTGCTAGATGCCTTGCACTGCAGGGAACAGTACTAGGACTGGTTGACCGGGTGTCACAATATAATGTGACTGGGTGGGACTGAAGCATGTGTAGCGACAGCAGTCCCAGAGTGGCAGCACATTAACTTGACTCAAGCAACATGTACCCTCCTGATAGCACCTAGTTTGTGACTGGACATTTAAAAAAAACCCAAACCTAATCATTGCTGAAATTAGATTTACAACATTTGAAAACATAGTATTGCAGTTAGAGTGGGTTCACTATTTTTAATTAGATAACCAGATAACCATCATTCATATTTTGAAAAAAACCTTGTGCTTTTACAGAGCTCTTTTTGTGATACTTAAACGTGAAATGAAAGCCCAGTAAATTGATATAGTTGGGAAGATAAATGGTGGAAGGATAGAAAAGGAGATACATCCTTGTGTGAAGTGAAAATATGCAGGAAACTGGCTGCCTTACTCTGCTATCTTAGAGCATCGAGGTGCACCCAAGATTTCTATGAATCATTCAAAAATTGTGTTCGATGATATGATTCTTCTCTGCACCGTGATTCTGGGCTTGTGGGCATAGATGTTTCTTGGCTGGTAGATTCCACTCTTCTCTCATCCCTTAGGATACAAGGCAACACAACCTGACGTGTAAAGCGTCTGCTGTGACAGTTCCATGCAAAGCTGTCCTGGCTTGTCACCCATATTTGTTGCTTAACTCAATGCACCCATGTCATAAACAGTTGCGAATGAAATTTCTACTGTGGCATCGTATCGGATGGGGTATTGCGAAGACTTTTTACTTTTTTAAGACCAAAAGCAGTTCGTCGAAAAGGGATGTAACTGGCGTTTTCTAATAGTGAAATCATTTTTCTATCAAGGTCATTCCTTTAGACCACACGATACATGACTGTGATCTCGAAATCTTGTTTGATAGTTTACGAGACGATCACACCGCTGCATTCACGTGGATGCATTTTTCAACACAGAATTTACACTGGGTGGATTTCATTTTATAGTTTTTAAAATTTTTATTTTAGCCTGCGTTGGAATTATGCACAAGGAAGTCATGGCGGAAAAACTGTGTAGGCACATACAGTGCATACAGTGACTACAGCTAACACCAAATAGTATGTACTATTTAACATTTTTTCAGTACGATTCTATAACTATTTTGATGTTCAAAAATTGATCTTTCGAAATACGTAGATTACTGCACTTGTGGTAGTTTGCGAGCAGCATTTATTTCAATTGTGTTGAAATCTGTGTCCCCCATGTGACTACAGTGGTAGTAACAGACTGAAAACCTAGGGGGCAATTGAGTTAATGTCGTGCCGCAAACTGGGTGCATATCAGGAAGCTGTTGCTTAGACAAAGTTTATGTGCTGCCACACCTGGGACTAATGTCACAACACAGTATAACAATATGCTAATAGATTGTCAGCTTTTATGTCTTGGGGTATGACTCGGCTGGGATGCAAACCACCAACCTCCTGTCTCAGAAGCAAATGCCTGATCCACTAGACCACAGAACTGGTCATATTTAAGAAAAAAGGAAGAGAGAGTTCAGTTTCCAGCTCTCATCTTCACTGCTGAAGATAAACTTTAGTGTGCAAAAGAATGGAGAGTTCTCGTTTGCCAGCACTAGAAAACGGTTATTTCAGAATGTGAAATTATGGTTTTTATTTATTTATTTTTTTTAAGCTTGTAAGATAATGCTTGTATTTTCTCCCATCCCTTAGCTGGATGTTCAAGTGGTTTTAACAGGAGCAGACCGACATCCCGATAAGGGTATTAGATGCTACCAGCAGTACTTGGACCACCTGTGCCAGGTATGTTTTTTTTTTAAGTGTTGTTAAAAAAGTATTATAATGTTCTAAAATCAACCACTTTCTTTTTGTTTGTTTCTTTTCCCCCTCACTCCTCCACCACTTTAGGGTAGAGTCACAGTTGTACACTAGACAAACTTGTCCAGCAGCTGCAAACTTGGAAGTGTACAAAATTACTGTACCACTAGTATTTACTAAAAGCAAATGAGCTGAAATTTAATGAAAATTTACAGAACAATTGATACATTAATAAAACTAGGTCGTAATAAGTTTGTAAAACCAAAAGTACTTTATAGGCAAGAAAGAATGAGAGTCTTCAAGAATAACCAGAATGAATGTGAAATGCATGTGGTTATACATTTTGACTGTTGCTTCTTGAGGTGAAAATTTTTTGTGATTGAGCACCATTACTTTTCAGACTCAGCCACCAGCAGACTCCGTCACAGAGTTTGCCAAAGGGTTTGAAGATTACCTTCAGAATCCCCTACAGGTGCAGGCAATTTGTCTTTTTTTCTCTATGGTAGCATTGTGACAACACCTGCTTATCTTTGGTACTTAGGGTTTGGCTCCTATGTCTAGCCCACATACTGTCTATGCACGTGCAACAGATGGTGCATAATGTATGCTTGCCATCACTTTTGTTTTGTTTTTTTTGCAGGGGGGGGGAGATCAAAATCCTGTGTCAAGTCATATACCTTCTGTGTGAATGGCTTAGTATAAGGCTTTTAGTGTTGGTGGTTTTTCGCTGGGTCCTCCAGTTTCCTGTACTTTTCTTTTTCGTACAACATGCTTTCACCCTGTCTTCTTCCACCCCGAACATTATTACTGTGTGTTTGCCTGAGTTCATGGGGGCTGTGGGGGTAATTATCAATCATTGCAGCGTTGTAAAATTAAGCATCTCTCAATCTTTGGAAACTCTGGTGCTTTGTTGTGTGAGGGAAAAAAACATCTGTAAGAATATGAAAGTGTTTTATTTGAACATTCAATGAATGATCATTTTTCCTGTTGAAGGATTCAGGCTCATTTACTTTTGGACCTTGAATCTTGATATGTGTGCTGTCCATGCACCCTGTTACGTTTGGGAAGCTGTGGAATTTCTCCTTTTGCTTATCTGCTTCCCTCTGACCCGGAAAACCACTAATCCATCGTTTTGCATGCTGCAGCATGG
>SMGT01010271.1:184614-201607 GCA_004794575.1 Lanistes nyassanus
TTTACAGGAGCTTAAAAAAGTGTCATTTTTTTGCATACTGTGCATCAAATACTTATAAAAGTGCATACTTTAAAACCTTTTGTTTAGACCTAAAACCGTAGCTTTTGATGGCTGTTCTTGGCTATTCGTGCATCTCGACAGACAAGGTTACGATGACATTTCAAACGCATACCTTCAAAAGCTCCATACATCTGTGATTTTTTCTGGTATATTATGCATCAGAAACTTATAAAAGTATATTTTGATAATAGCTTATCTGTTCTCGGACGTGCAATACCGGTCGAATTGTGGCTATTCTGTATTCGGGGTTTCGAAATGGAATGATACACGGCAGAAGAGCAGATCTGTAAAATGTACATACTCAAGTGTCGATTTTTGGCATATTATGTATCAAATAATTCAGAAAGTGCATTCTGATGCTGAATATACCTTTAAAACCTTTTATTTAGACCTAAAACCATGATCTTTCGTGGCTGTTCGGTATTTCGTATGAGCAGACGATAACAGTACTGACACAAACCTGTAAAATGTACGAACTCGTGTCGATTTTTGGCATATTATACATAAAATAATTAAAAAGTGCATTCTGATGTTCGATATACCTTTAAAACCTTTTATTTAGGCCTAAAACCATGGATTTTGGTGGCTGTTTGGTATTTCATATACACGGCAGACGATAACTGTACTGGCACAAATTTGTAAAATGTATGTACTCTACTCAAGTGTCGATTTTTGCCATATTATGCATCAAACAATTCAGAAAGTGCATTCTGATGCTTGGTATACCTTTAGAACCTTTTACTTAGACCTAAAACCATGGATTTCGGTGGCTGTTCCTTACTGTTCGGTATTTCGCATACACGGCAGATGAGCAGACGATAACTGTACTGACACAAATTTGTAAAATGTACGTACACAAGTGTCGATTTTTGTTATATTATGCATCAAATAATTCAGAAGGTGCATTCTGATGCTTGATATACCTTTAAAACCTTTTATTTAGACCTAAAACCATGGATTTTGGTGGCTGTTCGGTATTTCGTAAACACGGCAGACGAGCAGACGATAACAGTACTGACATAAATCTTTAAAATATACGAACTCGTGTCGATTTTTGGCATTTTATACATCATATAATTCAGAAAATGCATTCTGATGTGTGATATACCTTTAAAGCCTTTTATTTAGACCTAAAACCATGGATTTCGGTGACTGTTCATGGCTGTTCCAGTGTTCGGTATTACACGGCGGACGAGCAGACGACAACTGTATTGACACAAATATTTAAAGTGTACGTACTCAAGTGTCGATTTTTGGCATATTATGCATCAGATAAGTCAGAAAGTTTATTCTGATGCTTGATACACTTTTAAAACCTTTTATTTAGACCGTGGCTGTTCGTGGCTGTGCGGGGGTTTCTTATGACCGTGGCATGCCGTCTTTGTTGTTACCCTGGTGATGTCATGAGCCTCGATTCGGCTGTTCAGGGTTTTTTTAGGTCAGTCTCCTCAATGCAGGACTTTCGATTAAAATAGTGACTGATCGGTCGATCTTCTGGTAAAATGACTAGTGCCACGCGATTCCCCAGATTTGATTCTATTTAGGCATACAAAGTTGCCATGGAGAGTTTATCCTCACTTTAAGAATGCTCTGCAGTCTCGTTGGTAATATCAAGAATATCTTGCTGACGAAATTTACAAATTTTGTATAAATCGACATCGTCATAGGTATCGAAAAATTGGATACGTCTCTAAAAATTCTGTTTCTGCCCAGATTTCGTCTGCTGTGAAGGCAGAAAAGTATCGCAACCGCCATTTTTACCGGGCCCAACGGGACTTGAAGGTAGGGTCCCCCACCCGCTAAGCTAGCCGGGCCGTAAGTTGGCGGGAGGGGCCTAATGGGTCGACGTGAATGACTTAGAGGGTCCTACAGCCGCTAACCCACTTAGCAGCTGGACATGAATACCAGCCCTGTGCTTCCTGCTCTGCCCCCCTGCCCCCCAGGAAGATTCTGTCCAGAGATTATTCAATGTTTGTCATAGCAACCACCCAAAAGTTAGGGTGTTTTTTTGGCCTGATTCTCAGTGTTATCTGACTGTTTGATTTGCTTGTATGCTCAGAAAAGGTGCCAAGCTTTCTTTTGACGTACATTCTAAATGCACTCGAAGTAGTTCTTTTGTTTTTTGTTGTTGGATTTTTTGTTGGTTGTTTTTTTTTTAAGAATAGGTAACATTACTCAAGTTTAGTGCAGCCAAATCTTGTAATTAATGTGTATTTCCTGTTTGTTTTCCAGCCTCTCATGGATAATCTAGAATCGCACACATACGAAATTTTTGAGAAAGACCCTGTGAAATACTCTGAATACCAGCGGGTGAGTCATTCATTCTTCACCTTTACCATCTAGTTAAAAATTGCATTATGGACAGCACCCTTTTTTGGTGACAAACCTTCATTGTACTCTGCACCTGTGTAAAATTAGCTCCCTCTGTATAGATCATGGACAGCACCCTCTTTTGGTGATAGACCTTCATTGTACTCTGCACCTGTGTAAAATTAGCTCCCTCTGTGTAGATCTATGACACTGACAAAGAAGAGGCTGAATTGGTCATTTCTTGTTAGTGGCAGGTAGACTGGTTCAACTGGAAGGGGTGATAAAGCTACAGATGTAACATAGCCAGTGTAGGCCTTTCACATGGAGACCTTGTAGTGGTTTTAGTTTTAGCTGCCTTTTCAGCATAAAAATAAAGTTGAAGAATTCCAGATGGTGAATTTTGTTGCAGCTTTCTTGTGTTGCACAGTATAGAAATGAGTAAACCACAGAGTGTAGCAAACTATTTGGAAAAAAACAACAAAGCACAACAAAAGATTTTTTTTAGTGATAAATTTTTTGTGTGCAGGCTATATATCATGCTGTTCTTGACAGAGTGGAAGAGAAAGATAAGGAAACGACAGAGCTGTGAGTATTTTAACTCTTTGGCCCCACAGGGCTAAGACCTATGTAGAAACCGTATAGGCCGCATAGATTTACACGTTTAAAAAAAATACTACTTAAAAACTACCACACTCACATTAATCTAGTTTACATGTTTAGAAAGATCTATTCTTCTACATTCCAATGCAAACAATACTTTTAGTTAGAAATATTAAATAGTACTTACTATTTGGTGCCAAATGTAGTCACTTTTTGCACCAAAAATAAATTGAACCAAAACGAGGTTTCACTACTTGTACACTTCGCACAGGTAAATAAATCCACTAATCAGGAGTATTCCACTTTGAATCTGTTGGTGCATGGTTCCACTGTGACTTAAAACATAATTCCATCCTTGAAGTTCACAAACTGTTCATATATTGAGTGTTTGGCCGAAAGGTCCGCTTCGCACGTGTTGCCATTTTGAATGACGGAAGTAGACCAGCCAGCCACTACACTAAACCTTGTTTGACAAGCGGAAACTGTTTCCGAAACTCATTTAGACAGTGCAGGGGAAACAACCGATAATAGAGCTTTACAATGAAACAAAGTTTGCTTCCCTTATACCATTAAATGCGTCGCAGCAAATTTTTAAATCCGTCGAAGTTTTGCAAAATGCGCGGACTCGACGGGCAGTCGGCCGTCACTAGAAACCCTGCTGCGACGGGTCCAAAGAGTTAGGGATAATTCAGGGTTAATGTGTTTTTCTTAATTTAACCTACAGAAGTCTGTTAACCCCCCCCCCACCCCATGCCTGACCTTTAAGCCTCTTTCACTTCAGGCTCTCTGTTTAATTTTATGTGAAATGTTTTGACTGTAAGAACAGCAGAATCGATGATGATGAAATCAGTGTTTATCATTGCAGAGGTGGGGAGGGGGGCCTCCTGTGTTGGAGTCACTGGTGTGGATTTGAGTGTTAAGGTCTGCTCTTTTGATGCCTCATTCACCAGTCACATGCCTGCTTGCAGGATTCTGATGGTTGTGGGGGCTGGAAGGGGGCCTCTAGTCCGAGCAGCAATCAACGCAACCAAGCAAGCAGACCGCAAACTGAAGAAAATCTACGCGGTGGAAAAAAACCCGAATGCTGTCATCACGTATGTTTTTGTGGGCATAGGTGGCTGTGGTGACTATAAAATTGTTATATACGTTGCTTAGGTTTTTGTCTGGCTTTATCTTAAAAGCTCATAAGCACTTAGCATGTGTAGTTACCACCTAGAGGTATCACTCGTCACAAACTGGCCAATGAGAGGCTGCGAACTGTTTCTGGCCTTGGACCGGCCCTCAGCCAAGCATGCTGGAAAGCTTGCCACTGATAGAGCGGAGGGGGGAGGGGGGTACCTTCCTGGTGGAGCTTGAAAGTCTTTTGAGCCTTATAGCCAGTGAAAAATATTGAGTAGCGTCTTATTCCTCCATACATGAGCTGCACAGGCATTTATATCTGCATTGAACATGAGACCTGTTCATGTGGCGTAGTCTTCATGAACCTTTAGACGTGGAGACGTGTATGCCACCTAACTTAGCAAGCACAGTTAACATGTAGACATGCGAGCCAACTTAAAATGTGATCTTATTACAAAAAGAGGACTTCTCTAAACATGCAAGCATGAGCAGATGTGTGTGCATGGTTGCATGCGGTTTTATGTGGGCCTTGCACAAATTTCTATCCATGATTGTAGACTCTTGCGAAAGGGTGCTTGATGCACCAGGGTGGTGTGTATATTGAAACAAGTGCGCGAGGCCAGTTATTAACGTAACTCTTATTACTTCTGTTTGCCTGCAGATTAGAAAATCTTAGAGATGAAATGTGGGGTCACCTAGTTGAAGTCGTGTCATGCGACATGCGACACTGGGATGCCCCTGAGAAAGCTGATATCATCATTAGTGAATTGCTTGGCTCTTTTGGTGACAATGAACTCTCCCCTGAATGTCTTGATGGTGCCCAGCGCTTTTTGAAAGGCAAGTATAAGATGTCTAGTCTTCTTTTACTCAACAGCTGAATAGATTCATGACATGAGTTGCGAAGCTTTTGCTGCCCACAAAGTTTAGTGCATGCAGAATGCATTCACAATTGTTGCTTAATTGAATTATGTATGCCAATGAAGACTGCTGAAAGAAGAAATGTAAGATGATTCAGAAAAAAAAATATGCTTGGATATATTTATGCAGTAGACAGCTTGGCCCAGTGAATGAAAGAGAATCAACTCGAATGTGCACATCCTGGCAAAAAACTCTGACAACTCTCTTTAACAAAGATTTACAACAGAATGTTAGAGGCTTTATTGTGAAAGAAGTATTCATTGTTTATTTCATTTATATTCATTTGTATTTAATTTAGTTTGTCTTTAAACAGAGCCTTACATCATGTCGGTGCCTCATGATGCAGAACTGCTGGACAATACTCAGTTGTTTACAAATGTTGCAGATGATGGAATCAGCATTCCTTCAGACTACACATCATATTTAGCTCCTTTGCAGTCGGCAAAACTGTACAGTGAATTCCGTATACAGAAAGAAAAGGACAAAACCCCGGAGGTAAATCTTTTAAGAAAATGAATGATCTTTTTGTTCTTGTACATTTGTTTATATATATATACACATAAATTAGCCAGGTGACCCAGCGCTGCCCTGGTTTTTCTTACGCCCGCCCACACTGATCGCTCTGTGCATGACTTGTTAAGGGCGTTGTTATATTGATGGACATCAAACACTTGATCGCATATTACAGCCATCTGCAGCACTTGTAATCCATACAAATAAGAACATAGAAGCAAAGATTAGTGGAATTTGTAGTAACTTTTTACATTTTCTGTGTAGCCAAGCAAAGATCATGGAATGTGAAAGGATATCACTTCTTATATACCTCAAATTGTGAAAATGACTTTTGGAGATCCCAAGGACAGTTTTAGCTTGATCTGGATGTGTACTCGAGACTGGTGATTAAGGTTTCAAGTTCTTTTGTGTTAGTAAAAGTCATTGTGGCCCCAATATTTGTGAGATCACATTGCAGGTCACCTGGCAGTAAAATTTTAATAACGTCGTCACTTCAGAATGTTGATTCACATGTGCCTGTTTGCGTGTTCCAGAGCTGCTTTGAAATGCCATATGTTGTTCGTCTTCACAACTGTCAGCTGCTTGCAGAACCACAGAAAGTATTCAGTTTCCATCATCCCAACAGAGGTGGGCCTGATCTGCCACAGTGCAGGCCCTGGTTTTGTTAGAAATCTTTTGAAACCTTTTTCATGGCAGACTACTTCATGTCCTAGTTTGTTTGCACTCCAGTGTCATACCATGGTGCTTTTTAACCTTTGTTCTTTGGTGCATTTGGTATAAATAGAGTTTCCACAGTCTGTGTGTAAAGGCTGCGCTTAGTTAGAGACAATACTTGATAACTTAGCAGCTGGATTTTGGTAATCAAATTGCTTGTCAGCATTGTTGAGATCTTGACTTCTGAGCAATTGCCACAAACCAGTCTTGGAGAAGATTTGTTGAGCATTGTCTGTAACAGAGTGCAGCCTTTAGTTTCCTGTTGTCTTGAGTGAAGCTAGCTTTGTTATGTTCTGAGGAGCTGTGGCATATTTTATGAGATTTTCTCTTTTTCTCTCCCAGACAAGGTTATAGACAACACTCGACATGTGAGCTTGGAGTTTGAGATCACTGGAGACAGTGTCTTACATGCCTTGGCTGGATACTTCGACACTGTGCTGTATAAAGATGTTGTCCTAAGTATGAAAATTTTTTAAAATCAAATTACACCTATGCAGCAACATTCTGTGAAATTATATATATATATAAATGGTCCCCTGTGGCTGTACAGGAAATGTTAATATTATACTAAGCATTTTTCAAAACATGTTGAGCGATTCCTTTGTCTTCATCTGATGCTTTATCTGAGCCAAGTATCATGGATACTAGGAATCTAGGGTCGTAGGAATGTGGAATGTAGGAGCCCGCAGGTGAGACATGGTACCCTTTTGTAGATTCTGTAGGCGGTATGAAGAATACATCATTTTATCAAAAGTAGATGCTTGCAGAGAAGTCACAGCAGCTAATGCCACTGTTGCAGGTATATTACCTTCCACACATTCACCAGGAATGTTCAGCTGGTTTCCTATCCTATTCCCTCTGAGTGTAAGTTGCAATTTTTATGTTCTGTGAGTTTTAAACATTAGTTCTGTTGTATGGTGACTTCAGCAGAAGTATGCATGCAAGTGAATTATTTCTTGGGGGTGGGGGGTTCTGTTGCAGTTTAGTAACATAGCTTCTACAGAAGGGAACATGTAGAAACTAATTTACATGTACTTTTTATATTAGGATATTATGTAATGTAGTGAGTGCATTGGGGGTGTGGGTGGGTGAGTGGAAAGTGAAAAGGAATATGCACGTTTGACGAGTATGAAGGGAAAGATAGAATGTGTGTGTGCTTTTGGATATAAATGGATATATATACATGCATTCATCCAGTCCTCTCAGAACAGCAGGGTAGTATTCTCTTGCTCTGTTTCAAGAAGAGAATTTTACTGCAGCATTATACTCTTAACTGCTACCCATCAGACTTTTAACAAGTTTGCATTTCTTGCTTCAGACTCCTACATATGTGACCAGAGGCACCAAGGTTGTGATAGAGATGTGGCGCAGAGTGACGGAGAAGAATGTGTGGTACGAGTGGACGATGGTGCGACCCCAGACGTTACCCATCCACAATCCCAAGGGTCGATCTTACACCATCGGACTGTGATGACCGTAGATTTCTAGAATCTCAGGTTAACCCATGACCGTTTAGCTTTAGCACCTGCTAATGGATCGCAGCAAAAGTGATCCTTGTTTCTTCCACTAAGTACGAAGTGAGGAGAAAAGACCAACAACACAATTTTTTTTAAAAAACGGGGACTTTCAGTAACAGCCATAAGGTTGAGGAATAAAATCAAAGCATTGTTTGGTGCTGTAATACTTCTTGGTTTGCTCTGTGGTTGATATGTTTAGCTGCATATTGCTTGTCATCGATAAAGAGATTCGTGAGTGCAAATTCCATGTCTGGCTTACTTTCTTTCTCTGCTTGTGACATTTGTTTTCAAGGTTGGGTGTCGTGGGTTTGCTGTGGGTAGTTCAGAATGTTCTTCCTCTTCCCCCCGTACCCCTCATCGCCCTTCCTTCTCTTGCAGTTGTTGTTTTTAGACAACCAGCCAGATTGCTTTCTAAAAGGTGTGGATGAACTTTAGGATTCTTTCTCCATGCCTGTGTAGGATTCGAGTTAGCTTTTTTTTGAGAGGTTGATGTTCAAAGCAGGGTTACATCTGGAAGGCATAAGTGCACCGGAACTTTGGCAGTATTCCCTGTAATGTCTTCAGCTCGTGGTGTTTCTTTGGCATTAAGTATTGTACAGTGGTCCTCACGTTACGAACTTAATTCCTTCCAGAACTCTTAACCTGAAAAGTTCGTAATCTGGAACATTGAAATCAATGAAATGGAGACGATCAAAATTTCAAGATGAAAGAATTGTTCCTTTTTATTAACATCTGGTCGTTTACCTGACAAAACACAAAGAATACGTGTACTGCACGTATTAAATATATGTTCTACGTTTCTGCTTCCTAGCAGCATCACTACCGTTCTTTGAACTCGTAATTGATGAGGTTAACAAGGAAAATACTGAAAGAGATAAACTGAACACAGTGCCACTGCTAAGAAATTTTTACTGCCATGTAGTATGGTCAGTGAAAGCGAGGCTGTGCACGCGTGCAAAACTAGGCTACTAGGCTAGCGCTAAGCGATGTTGGTACTGCATGGCCTTCATTTGTACTGTATGGGATCGTTTGTCTCCAACGTTCAACCTTGCTCTCTCTCTCTCTCTCTCCTTCGTTCGTATTCCGAGGCACTGTTTGTTACCCAAGACAAAAAATTTTCGAAGTGGCTGTTCGTGACCCGAGGTACCACTGTATAGCTCTTCAGCTGGTATAGCCCTTCTGCTGTTGTATAACTGTGCAGCCACATTTGCACAGCTTATAGATGTTAAGCCACATGTTCTCCAAAGTGTAGGGGAGGTAACTGTTAGATTTAACTGCCATTTGTAATTTGGAGGTGGCATTTCATGAGGTAATTCCTAAAATTATGGTTCACTAAATGGAAAAAGTTCTGTGCCTGCCTTATACTGAAGATATGAATTGCTTGTGCTGCACCTGCTCATGCATGTACAAAGACAAGGTCGTCATTCAAACTTCATGATATTTAATTCTTTGGTGTTCTAACACAAAGCAGTCAAAACAAAGAGAGTGCAATCCTTTGAAAATACGAAGTGCACGTAATTTGTCACAGATGGGATTATGGTTGTCGACATTTACGAGCCTTTAGTGAATAACTTGTATAGTTGTTAGTGTAAGTATGTCTTTTTGTCTATTATGGTAAAAAGCAGTTGAACTGGTGCAGAATGTGGTAACGGAGATTTGCACAAAAGCCCTGATAACAGCAACAGGAAAGTCTGTGATTTCGCAGCTGACAATCATGTTCATGATGTCATCGATGGCTGTGAAAATTTCCCCATCGCAGAGAAAGAAAATATCCTACCTTAACAGATTATTAAACAAGCATATTGATGGTATGAATTTTTGCAAAAATGCATTTAAAATAATCCCTTCCTTAAACGATATAGCTTTAGATAGTTGTTAAATTTTCTTGGTGTTATTCTTCAGACTACCTTTGATGTAGATGGTATATTCCAAAGCTCCATTAAATGGGATATTGTGAAGCTTTGAAGTTCTGGGGATTACAAAATAGTGGGTCTTACGACAAGCATCTGTGCAGCTTGTAAAGTTTTTCATCTGTTATATATAATAGCCACTATCTGTGGTGACAATGAAACCGAATGCGAACATTGTCTTGGCTAATATCTGAGAAGCATTTTATGACTGATATCACGTGATGCTTCTAACTTGCAAACAGCATGACCTGACATTTCAGGAATACACCTTGCATGCTGAACTCAAAATCTACTGCATTTATCATGGCATATCCTAGCATTTATTGGCTCTTTTCAGCTTGACTCTATCATCCTTCTGTTTATTTATTAAAAATGTTTTCTTCTTTTTTGTCGTCTGTCCTTGATGCTTTGGGTGCTTGATGCACCCATTTGCCACAGCTACATTTCTGCCTGCTTGTTTCAGTCTCTTGCGTTTTCATTTTTCTGAGGTATTTCAAATTTACATTCTTTTAAATCAAAAAGATCTTCTACAGTTTTGATGCAGCTTTTGTTGCTAATGGAACAAGTCAATTATTTTTTAATATTTTAAATTCTTCACCAGATTGTATGCTTTTAGAGAGCATTTGATGCAAACATGTTCTTTATCACAGTATAAACCATTTCAAGCTGTTTTACCACTGCACATCACTGAACTAATGTGGATTCCATTCCTTGGAAGCAACAAGACTATACATTGTACAGATCCATGCAAGTGAACTAGAGGCTTTGTCTGTCAGTAAGAATGATTGTGGCCAGAACCTAAAGTATTGTGTAACATAACCAGGAGAAAAGAAGACTAGTGTAAACAGTAATGCATGCGTTAATTGCTGGATATGTCGTCTGTTGTAATTTGAAAATGCAAGTGTGTCCAGATGCAATGCACCGTTGCATTTCATTTTGGATTGCTTACTTTGTACGAGGTATTCATCACAAAGTTATGTTTTGCAGATCTGTTGCTGGTTGTGTTGTCCTCATTCAGGGTTCATGTGCATGTTCATATATGCAACACTGAGGTGGTTGTTCAAAACATGTTTAATCTCTCTGAAATGCTCAGCTCTATTTTTGAGTCTTGCCATTTTGCTAGATGATATCTGCTAAAGTGTTGCTGTGAATGTGTGTGTGTGATGGTTGCGTGTGCTGCACATGCAGTACAGGGACTGACTAGGTGTCTTGTTTCTGTCACCGCTGTCCCAGCTGCCACTTGTGGAGTTTCGCTGTGCATGTGGTGGACATCAGAATTTGCTGAAAGGACTATGGGAAAGTGTTTGGGGGTTACAGTATGGATTGGTGTTTTGGTACTGCTTCAGGACTTGTGCAATATGGATGCTAAAGTTAACAAAAACAGTGTGACACCACCTGGTAGAGCCACTTGCTCAATAAACCCATGTTGAAATTGAGCTGTTGGCTTTTCCATCAGATGTCGTATGACTTTCAGCAAAAAAATGTGCTCCACATTTTTGGCTACGCGAACTGACAAAATCTATGTTGAAATATGCACAGTGAACCATTAGTGAGAAAGCTTGGGAATCATGTTGTAGTCTTCAGCATTTGGAGGTTTTTGTTGTGGATATTGTCTTGTCTGGGACCATTTGATTACTGGAGTATATGGCCAGGTAGTTGAGGGTTCACCCCATAAATGTCATTATGCCCTAATTTTGGCACACAAAACAATGTTTATTTTCTGTGGATACCCCAATATGCTTGGCTGTCTGAGCTATGCACATGGAATAAATGTTGAGACAAATGAAGGGAAAGTAGGGTTTGGGGCTTTTAGAAGTACATTTAATTAGCGAATAATGCTCAGAGGATGCAGTCTGAAAGAGAATAACATTTTGTCATCAGAATATTTTACAGCTGTCTTTTTCTCTGTCCTGTGAGTTTTGGTCTGTAAGTTTGTGACTTGAGCATAAAGGTTGTCCGAGATTCCCCATTTACCAGAAACCCAGACAATTTTAGCCTTGTTGCCATAGCATTACATAGTACAAACCTCATTCTTTGTATCAAAGGAGAATCATCACTGCCTTTGAAAAGTTCTTTGAATGTAGCCTGTTTGGGTGTGTGTGGAGGGCAGATCACATAATGTCTAGTGAGATAAGGTAGCCATTTAGTCAAGAAGTCATGTTGGCTTAACGGTGACTGGCTGGTTGTGAGAAGACTCACTGCTAAAGCAATCGTAGAAATGAGAATTACAAGTCCCCTGCTGTAAATCATCAGCACAGACAATCTGTCTGTGATCAGCATAGACATTTCTTACCACCCATAATGCATCCATATTCCTGAGATTGCAATCTGCTTCATGCCTCAGTTTCAGATCTTGTGTTCTATGGTTTTTCAGGACATTGGATACTTAAAATTTAGGTATCAGTCCTCTGTTGCTGGGAATGAGGGGATTTGAGATATTTTAAAACCAGAATGAAAATTGTGCCAGTAATCTGAAATTAGAATTTCACTGCTTCATCAATGGCAATTATCTACAGTAACTTCCAGCAAACACGAAGCCTGTTTACCAAAAGATTATCTGCCATCTGTTCCTCTCTTCTTCTGGTTTTATTATTTAAGAAAAGTCTATAGTGTCAGCAAAATGAGCAAGCAATGGCAGTGTGAAATGATAGCATGCTTTAGTTCTCAAACTTAATGGGATTGGGAGGGAGCTACAGGTTTTCTCGTCTCGACCATTGGCAAGTTGTGTTTCAAGACATTTCCATCCATTCATAAGTTGTGTTTCAAGACCGTTGCACGAGTTCTTTGTACTTGTCACACTTCAAAATCAAGGCATTTAGTATTACATGTACTCAGGCTGTACAGTTTAAATGGTTTGGAAGAAGCTGAAACACCCTTTTGTTACAGCAAAAGTTGAACAATTGTCAAATATATATTTAAAATTGTCTTTTTCCTGAATGTTATGTGCATCAGAAAGGGAGAGAGAAAGAACAAAACTGAAGAGACCATTTTGACTGCTGGAGACAGACTGCTTTGTACTAGTTTCTGCATACCGAGCAATATTTTAGCTTGATATATTCAGGCCTAACTGTGAGGTAGATAAGTGAACTGTGGTCAGGCAACTAGCCAAGTTAAAATTTTGCCACAGAATCCCAACACATAAGCAACCTGCCACACAGCAAAGATCACTAACATCCTGTGGACACCACGTAGCAGGTGTGGATATAGACTTCATTTATTGCACAACTATTTTGAATGGGTTCTGTTTTGGCAATACAGGCTACTTGAAAGCAGGTAACACATGGAAGAGAGTAGTTTCAAAAGTGCTGAAGCTATTTGTAAGACAAAATACCATCATTTATACATAACTTTCAGGGTTAAGTACATGTAGGCCTTGAATAACAACACACAGCTGACAGCTGGCTTGCTGCATGCTCGATCTAACAAGCTTCTACACATTGCCAGCTTTGGGACGTCTCATTCCATTGATGAATGGTACAATTCTATGTATTGCAAGACAAAATGGCTGCTCATGATGATACCAGATCTTAAGCTCAAGCATGTGTTGAAGCATTCTAGTTGGCTGTAAGATGTATGGCAACAGCCTGATCATTTGATGTTCTCAAAGCTGAGTGGAGGTTATTGTCTTAAATCTTTGTTAATGCTTGCAACTTTAATAGATACATGGTAGCTATAGCAACATCCTTTTCCCTTGTAATCCAGTAAAACATTCAACATCTAAAAGTCTTCTAGGTTAATTACATCAAAGGTATTGTGGTCCAGGTTTATACAGAGCTTCTGCATGCCACAGCCAGTGCTTTGTTGTTAAAATGGGAGTGGGTGGGAGCTGAATGTCACCACCCTGTCTACAAGCAGTATCACAACCTTGGTAGCCACCAACACAAAATTTCCTTTTCATTTCCACTGTATGCAAAGGCGTTGGTCCAGAAATGTTCCAGAAGTTCAATTTGCACCACAATTTTTCTGTGGTGCAACCTTAGTTGCAACCTTAGTCAAAGAAATTTTTTTTAACTGAATAACATCATTCATCATATGACTGTTATGCTGTATTGGCATGTAGATAAGGTTCAACATTGCAAGCCTGAAAAACCTGATCAACTGCATTAAATGGAAATTTGGTTAAAATGTCCATAAATTTTGATGTTTACAATGTACAAAGTACCATAACTTGTAATTTGCTGGCTTCTGAATTTACAAGGTGGAATATTCCAGGTTCAAAATCCTTTATATATGCAACATTTTTTGAAAGCTTGTCTTTATGAATATAGTGACAGTGAGTGCATGTATCTGTAAGGACATGCTCAGAATAAAGCCCCATTTGTAATCTTTAATGGGATTCTGATGCTAAAATCTGTTTCAATCAACTCATAAGGATATTAGAATTTATAAACATGCTGAGGAAATATTTACAAACATGTCACACTGCCAACACATCAAAAGTTTTCTTAATATCAAATGTTATACTGAGTATATGTCCCAAGAAATGTTACAAAATTTAACAACTCTGGGAAAATTCTATCACCTGCAATGGCACAGGAATGTCTATCAAAACAAAAAGATTTCCATTTGTCTTCATGGAAACCACAAGAAGACTTGTGAATCAACAGCGTTACATCTGTGACCATTTTCATTTTGGATGTCCCTGGACAGTAACTTTGAGGGCAGAGCTATCCTAATAAAGGTCATCAAAATTAATATGTTCTGCCTCCTAGACAATCTGGCTCAGAAAAGCTGACTCATGTAATTTTCCTTGGAACATGTTAGAAAAAATCCTCACACCATTTTTACTTTAGATTTTTATGAGCTATAAATCAGATGTTTGACTCCTAGACTGACAAATGGAATGTATGAAAACAATATTTTTACTTTAAGCTCCCATAAAGCACCATCAAAAATCTTAAGTTGAAAGTGCAGTATGTATGTCATCTGTCATTTAGGTGCAATATATCTAAATAAGTGTGATCATGCACTTTGATGTGTATTAAGCCATGCTTACCAACATACATGTACATTGTTGTGTATTTTCATGCTTTGTGTGTAAGGGCAAACATCCAATTTCCTTGTACCATGTCACTTCTTCTGACAATAGAAGCTTTCTTATACTTTATGTTTTACATACCTCCAGTTGTCAGGTATTTTGTAGGTCTGTGTGAAACCTCCCTGGCAGTAGCGAACAATTCTTCCAATTTAAAAGATTCACTGTATTTGTACCCTCCGCCAATTCCTTCAAAAAATGGCAAGCTTAAAGCAAAAAAAAAAAGGAAGAAAAAAAGATATAAAGAGAATAAAGAAAATATTGTCTGCTGAATACTTGGTAAACTGTTCTCACTTGTATTTCCTGAAAATTAAGCAACATCTTAAATAACTTTGTTGGTGACAGCGTGCTTCCAGTTTTAAATCTTGACAGACTGAACTTGTCAGTGTGTCTCAAGCATCACAGTGGTAAGATGTTAAGCATGTGGAGGTCCCGTCACTGGCTTTTCAAGTCAGCTGAACCCCGGTCAATCTTTCCAGGGCACAAGAGCAACAGAAGACATCAAACTTGAAACACTGAACAATGCTTGGAGACAAACAGCTGAACATGCACCTATTGATAGATGGTCCTTGCGCTTTACCACCTGAGGTCCTCAAGACAGGTTCAGCGTTCTCCTTGTGGTTCAGGCAACATAGCTGAGCAGGTATGCAGGTGGGCACACTTAGGTAAGAAAAAAAATAACCATACATAACCAGCTTTATGTCTTCTAGCATGAGCGATGCAGCACATTCTCTTGTGTAGTAACAGGATATCTGTAAATGAAAATAATAGGGTCAGAGAGGTGGTTTTTGTTTCATGTGAACAAAGGCAGACAACAATTGATGCTGATCACTGGATAGTACAGGAGTGGCCTGTCCTGAAATGTTTCGAGAGAATTTAGAAGTGTGGACCAAGCTATCCCTAAAAATATTTGCTCTGCGTGCAACAGATTTCCTTCCCTTTGAAGCAAGTAATCAGATGCATTTTTATCTAGATCTATTATTCAACACTGCTAATTAATCATTCTGATGTTATTGATGCACAGATGTTTGTACAATCTCAATTGTTCTTCGATTTTTTAAAAAAATTTTGGAAAGAACTGATGTCTGGACGTTACGTGACCACCTGCTTTTAGCTGCATCAAGGATATCCGACATGCTAGTGTATGAGATGAGATTGAAATTTGTTGTTATACTTACCCTCACGCACAAAATGTCATGCATTACTCCCCATTGACAGCAGACTCGCTTTTCTCCCCTGGCCCATTCTCAGCAGTTGTCTCCGCCTGCTCGCCTCCCTTGGGCTGGGTCTTATAG
Source organism: Lanistes nyassanus (assembly GCA_004794575.1). Taxonomy (NCBI): domain Eukaryota; kingdom Metazoa; phylum Mollusca; class Gastropoda; order Architaenioglossa; family Ampullariidae; genus Lanistes; species Lanistes nyassanus. The sequence goes on from SMGT01010271.1 coordinate 200,606, forward strand.
ATTCCACACCAAGACATTAACTCAATAGAGAGCACACGGGAAAACAAAACATACTCATGCAAACTTTACACCAACATAACCAGAATGGTTTAATTTACCTGCTATTATCGCTCGTCACCTGCTCCCCAGATTTTTAACAGCTGAGAATAATGTGAAAACCACACATATGTGCCAGAAAGAATGGATTGAAGATCGCAAGGGAAAGATATCCATCATAAAGTGTTGTACACTTTGTAATACATTCTGCATTGCTCTATGGCACGCACTATACATGTACTACTCTATCTGTATCTGATGGTGTTTCTGTACCACAAAGCAAGTCTGAAGTCAGAAACTGGGTGTTTTGAGTTAAATATATTTTTGAAATCTATAGCATTTCCTGATCATTTTGGTATAAGAACCAGAATCTGGGTGGTAGCTATTTTGAGAACACGGGCTCCAAACTTTCAGCATGCAGTAGTGTACCAATCTCCTTAACAACACAGATGCTTAATTTTTACCTAATTATAGATATATCTGAGCGAAAATTTTGCTTCTATATGATGCTTTATAGTCGTGGGAAGGCTTTTGTGCTGAAAAGTCAAAATCGACCAGATCGATGCCACCGACCTATTTCTGCTTGTAGCTACAAGCTGGCCGGTCCAATTTAAGACTGGTTTTGTGGTGCGGTGACAATTTTAGATGTACATAAGCTATTTTTAGATTAAGAAGTACTGGGCAAGCTGTATCCAACAATTCTGGACATCAAAACTACTGTAAAAGTAAAATGCACAGGATCAAGTCACTGGTTGATAGAATACCTTTGGCACTGGCTCCTTGGAGGGATCCAGCAAGATCTTTCCTATGTTCTTCCTATCATGCAGCTTCTGCATCCCTTCTCCCACCTGTTAAAAAATATAATATACCGATAGTCATCCTAAAACATAATTATACCCATGGAATAAGATAAAATCATCCGAGGATGAAAGACTAAAGATATATTGCTTAAAAAAAAAACCCACC
>SMGT01010271.1:203869-235782 GCA_004794575.1 Lanistes nyassanus
TTCTGCTGTCTTTTGCCAATTCCATCATCATGCAACAGATTTTGAGTTCCTGTTCTTTGAGACCTTTAAGTGAATTAACATGCATCCTAGTTCAACGAACTCAATGTACATGTATAAGGCCCCAGGCTAATCCAATCTTGATGCACAACCCAACAAATCCCCCTCCCAACAGATGCATGAAATCATTTAAAACGAGAGATGAAAATTTACATGAATTACTAGGTGCAATCTGTTCAACTGTGCTTTGTACTCACCGACTTGGCGAAGCTGAAAAAACTCTTGGTTTCACCAGTCACAATGTTGGACGAACCTACCAAAATATTTAGGAAAATTACACACATGGTGTTTTGGTACTGACGACAATTAAGCTTTCAAGGTCTTTCTCTGGACAAGTGTACAGCATAGTTTGACAAACCTAGCAGCTATACACATGGTTAGGCTGGGCAAATTAGAGCACACACTTATCTGTTAAGGTTCAATCTTTCGGTGCTAATGAAGGGACCTCTACATGCCATTTCTGCCAATACCAAAACATTTCAACCCTTTTTTTGTATCAGCATAGTTTATGAACTAATTCTACCATCCTGAGAGAGGAAATCACTAATAAATGTTTTAAAAAATAGGAAAGAAAATCATATCAAACATAAGTACATGTACGTGCACGGTGAAACTTTATTCATTCAAAAAGAGACACCCCCCCCCCCCGCCTGCCTCCACTCCCCTACTCATACATTCTTGCCAGACCCACTCTTTTGTCTGTTCAAAAGCTGAGCCATGGGCAAGAGCTTGTTTTAACCCAAAATGTCAATAACCAACTTCATCTTGATTCAGCTAAGATAATCCTACAGGCACTTTGGCAGTTGACAGGCCTACTTGTATTTCCACTTGTCAGAGCACTCATCTGACAGAACAAGCGAGGGAATAAGTAGACATGAATAGGGCATTCTGGAAGTATATGCCACAACACTGGTTTATGTTCTAATTTATCTTTCTTCAAAATGTCAACCTGTCAAGCTCCACCTACCATACAGCAGATATTTGCCCATGGGTTTCAAAAGGCTGATGCCACGATTTGTGTCCTCCCCACACAGGCAGTCCAACACGATGTCCACTCCGTCGGATGACACTCTGATGTACGAAGATGCGTATGCACCCACACCCACGCATGCGCATGCACACGCGCGCACACACGAACACAAATCACACACATGTATACATGTGTACACATGCACAGATTATATTGTTCTGAACTAAAGATAAAAGCCTATTCTGTATATTTTTCATTCTGTATGCTATCATGTACAGTTTAGCTTCGCTGGTGGGTGGCGAGCAGAGATGTACGGGTATGCATGAGAAGCACACGACCTGGTAGTTATAGTTAATAGTTTATTAGATGACATGAATGTATCATGTAGTGTATCTGATACTTCTTTTGTTTATCCCCCCCCCCCATTCCCCAAAAAGGTGGGGGCGAGAAAAAGGTTATACTGCACTGGGTTGGAAACCTTTATTTCTTCTTAACATATAAATGCACCTCGACGGATTTTTCAATGACCTTTGCTGTCAAATTGTAAAGCCTTTCTTCGTTAATATAAACAAAAGCATTCATGCCATTATGTGAAACAATTGCAAGTTGTGTGATTTCAAAAACATTGTACGTAATGGTACAGACGCTGCTGCGCATCTGCTGTAAATGCTAAATATGGCTTATTGGCTACAGTAAATTAACTACTATTCACTTTATTTTAATTTCAGTTCAGAAAACATCGCACCAGTCAGCGGAGACAGCGCGGGACCACATGCACACCTACTTTCTGATCTCTTGCACGTAGTCGATGCCGTGGTCAAAGAGGTGCGTCACTTTGTCCTTGATGGCCTCGTGCTTGTGGGCCGATGCTGTGCCGAACACGGTCACCCCTTCCACCATGCTGGCCAGCTCCAGAACTGCGTGGCCCTACACACGGCCAGGATTGGCCCAGACAGCGTCCTTGTAATGTGACGTACTACCGGCGGTCAGTTTTTAACTGAGACAAGTCTAGTGCTTCGTAAGGTGCTGTAAACAGCTAATGAGTACATGCCTGCTGATCTCGATCGCTTCAAAAGACAGCTTTGCCCAATGTTCTAGTATTCAACCATTGGTTGGGTTGAATCAGTGTTAAAATATGTACATCTTTCTCTACATTCAGTCAGTTGTTTGTGTCAGAAAGAAAGAAAGAAACAAGAAAAAAAAGAAAAAAACAAAGAAAGAAAGAAACCAAGAAACAAAGAAAGAAACAAAGAAAGAAACAAAGAAACAAAGAAAGAAACAAAGAAACAAAGAAAGACAACTACAGAAAGAAAGAAACAAAGACAGAAAGAAAGAAACAAAGACAGGAAGAGAAAGAAAAAAAACGAGAAAGAAGTAAGGAAGGAACAAATAAAACGAACCAACGAATATTAAAGTTTAGTAATTACTAATCTAATGACTTTTTCCCTGGGTGCTGCGTACAACGGACTGTGAACACTACTCACCACCCCGCCGCCTGCAGAGTGCAAGAGCAGCGACTGGCCCTTGCGCAGGTTGGCCAGGTCAAACAGCAGCACGTAGGCTGTGATGTAGTTCATCAGCAGGGCTGCGCCGTCGAGGAAGCTCATGTTGTCGGGGATCTTGTAGACGGTGTTGGCCGACACCGACACTAGCTCTGCCCATCCCTTGAAGTCCGTCAGAGCGATGACCCGATCGCCCACCTGTCAGTGCAAAGCGTATGTGGTCACGCTTCAACAACTTTAAATCCTGGGGAGTAGGGCAGCAGCAAGTTCGGCGTGTTTTGCAGGAATATAATGAATATTGTCGTTGAATGCGTGGATGTAACTGTCGCTATGCTGCAACACGGGGACACTATTATCTGCTCATGTTGACGTAGGGGTCATCGAAAGAATTGTACGTCCGTCTGTGCGTGGATGCGCAGCAGGGCTGGCTTGCATGAGCGTTCTTATCCCCTGTCCCTGCGTAACAGTGGACGTAAACTACACCGGATGAATGGGCCTTACGACCGCTCTTACGACCGGAAATGAACCTACAAACGCTCATGCAAGCCACCCTTGGGTATTCCATGTGTGTGCGACTTGGCGAAGAATATAAATTTACGGTACATTATGTGGTGACAAAAACATGAAGAGGGTAACAGAACAATACGCAATGTCTGTATGTGCACTGTACGAATGCGCATTTATGCAAAGACGAAACGCCCGTGTGTGTGTGTGTCTAGACATTTTCACGAGATCGCGCGCGTTTCGTGTTCGGGTAAACGCACATTTTCCTCACGAACTCACGCTGAATCCAGTCGTGTTCTCTCCAACAGCCTCCACCTCCCCGGCACACTCGAACCCCAGGATGAGAGGGGTCTTGGGGGGGTTGTCGATGACACCTTGTCTCACCATCAGGTCTGGAAAGCTCATGCCACTGTATGCCCACACACACGCGCACGTGCATACCGCCAACCATACGGACATGTAGGTAAGCCAGGTCATGTACAGGCAACCAAATTACAGACGCAAGTTAACATACAAGCACGCACGCACAAAAGAATGCGCGGGCACGCACGTAAACAAAAAGGCGCGCACACACGTTCCATCTAAACCTGCGGTGCGTGTTAATAGTTTTAGAGTTTATAATCAATCAGAAGAAACTATCATAATATTTCATTTTCTCTCTCAAAAACGCACACACACTCTCTCTATCTTTCACAGACACGATCCTTCGTTTTGCCCAGCGGTCTGTGAGAAGGGGTTAGAGGAAATGACCTTAAGTACGCCTGCAAAATGAAAGCAAACAATTCAAGCGACACGTGCATCCAAACAGAGCTGGGAAGCTAAATAAATATAGTTAACTTTAACCCCTACCATTTACAAACAGGATATATGCGCCTTATTCAGCACCCAAATGGGTTATATATAACAGGTAGGGTGGGGGAGGCAGGCGGTGAATCAAAGCGGTAAAAGCAAAACCATAATGGGATCGTGAAATTCACACAGAAGTGACACGAAAAGCTAAATAAAATTAGCGTTAAAAAGTCGTCGACTGGCCTGGATAAGGTGCAGAAATCAGACAGGCAATGAAATGTGCCAGATAGACGCAGTCGTGGGTGTTGGAGGAGGGGTGGCGAGCAAGCAGAGGGGAGGGGTGCTTTGGAGGTGGGGGTTGGCGTGGCCCAAGACAGACAACAGAAGCTTCCCTGTCTTGTATATATATATATATGAAACATCGACGTGGTGGTACTAACAATCATGACAAGTCATCCCAGCTCTCTCAATCCCCGTCTTAATAGCCCCGCCTCCCCACCACCTTTCGTGGAAGAATGGTGGCTTTTCAAATAATACAATAAAGAGAGGGGAAAAGAGGAAGCGCGATGAATTTTTTTTTAATCGCAGGTTCTCCTGTAGCCATATTCCTGCACGTCTACAGCTTCGGCCCCCAAACTTTCATTGGGTCAGCGTTAATCACGTCAAGAGCGCCTTCGGCCTTCGGGGCCAACATAAAGTGACATCATCTTCCGGGTCACACTGACCCGGCTATTGGCGGCTCGATAAATAGTTTTTTTCCCCTCCTTAGATGCATAAACAGATAAGTACAGTGTATTTACTGTCTCAGATCTAAGCCTCTTCGAGTCTGGTTTGTTGTTTTTCTTGGCGTCACTGTTTGCTGCGACTGTGTTTTTCGCACTTGAAAATAATTCGTGTGAATCAGACGTGCACATTTCCAGACTTCCAGTACAGTACACTCGCTCGGCGTTATACCCGCACAGTGCTGGCGCCTGAAAGAGCAGTTGTGCACATGCACACGCTAGATGTATCCAAACAACGGAATTGTTCATTCAGCATGGGTTCTGCATACAACAGTCAAGGCCACCTGTTCCTCCCCACGTACCGTGCTTATAACTCTTCATTCGTCCTCGTTTGAAGACGACGAAAACAAGAGCGGGTCCAAACCTTGAACTCGCGCAATATGGTGCGCGTGCGTGCGTGCGAGCGTGCGTGTGTGTGCGTGAAGCGTGTGTTTTAGATACAGCATCTGTGTTACATATCAAGGCGGTAAGTGGTTGTCTGGAAACAATTCCATGTCACTGAACCCCCACCGCTATAACTATATCGTACTTTATCAGTCGAATCAGATCTTCAAGAGGGGGAGGGGGTGAGTGTGTGTGGAATAAACAGCGATATACGCAGCTGCATATTCTCCTCATGTTAGTGCGCGCTACTACTGGAATGCAGAGGAAGGATGGGAAGGAATGAGAAGCAGCCCAGAGTTGTATGGCGTAAAAATAAATGGACTATGTGCAATGTTAAGGACCCAGATGCCGAAGCCACGCACAGTTTATGGTGTGGTGGATCGCTGTCCTGAGAGTGACTTATGTAAAAGGCAGCCTCTTGTTTTCCCTCGGTGAACTCTTCACTCTTCAACATCTGTTGACCTGTGGACATTTTGCCTGCACCATTAGGGCCCAGCTGCAGAATGCGCACAGACTATCAAGTTGATGTCCGAGCGACCGATCTTGTCTACTGAGCTTACGTCTTGTCACCCCTGTCCACTGTCCTGTCCACAGACCTTCCTCAGCGATCTTTAGTACGCAAACGCAGACTTCGTGCAGTGCCACCTACCGGCGGGGTGCCCGAACGTCAATGCGCGCGGTATGTGCAGACTCTTGCGTGCCGACAATCGGCCTTGCACGCTTGTACCTCTTCCGTCCGTCCGTCAGAACTCCCGCATGCACGTTTGGATGGAGCAAAGACCACTATAACTCCTGGTCTGTATAATCTGCACCAGTGCGTGCTTCCATCTCGCTAATTAATGAGACTTCCGCTGCAGCTATCTTCTCCATGTTCTGTATCCTCCCCTCCCCCCACCCCCGATTGATAATTATCGCTTCAAATACTTCATCTTCTCTCTTCCAGACAGGTCGTGTAGGTTCAGCCAAACACAAATCGATTCGATCTTTGCTAAGTTCAAAAGGTCACCCGAAACCCTTTTCTAATCGGGTGAGTCGGGTTATGTCCACACCGACATCTGGCGCTCGACGAACCTCCCCGCTTTCTGACGCTGCCACCGATAGCCTGCTGACGTCCCTCCCTGTATGACGTCTATCTCCCCCTTTACTGGTTACCCCTACCCTGCCCTCTACTCGCCGCTGCCGCCGCCACCACTACCGCCACCGGCACTTGATCACGAGTCAACATAAACGTTGGCTGTGCAGATATAAATAATTATCCGTACCAGAGATGTTGTTAATGGGCCCTCAGTCTCCCGTGTTGGAAAGAATATCAAGGCCTCAGTGAATCTGGCTTAAATTCTGACCGGTCGCTGCGTATCCCTTTCGGGGGAGGGTGGGGACTGGATAGCGCAGATGGTAGAGCTGCGGACTAGCAGGTGGAAGGTTTGTAGTTCGAATCCTGGTGTGGCCAGGGATTATTTCCTGGAGTGATACGTTGTCCAAACTCCATTCGGCCATCTCCCCGCGCATGACACTAAGTCCCCACTATCCAGAACAAACCAGAAAACTGTCCAGTGGAAGAAAAAGACCACTGTAATTTAAACTGCCTGTCCGCACTGGCCATCGTACTGCAGCCATCAGTCTAGTGGTTCCTTCAGTTCATAGCTTGGTAATAGGACCCCATCCCCCATAGTGGGAAATCTCCGCCAGGTGGAAGCACTGTCCCTCTAAATAACCATTTCCCTGCAGTCCGTGTCGCACCACAGAACGCACGGATTCCTCTTTTGCTGTACACGTCGACCTGCATCATACTATCAAAATGCGCGTTATTAAAACGCAGGGTGTGATGGTTATGCTGGCATGTATTGTGTATGCGTCACATGTTTAAAACGGGGCACGCGCCTATGAGTAAGCTTTGCTGTGGACAGAGGGAAATTTTATGGGCACGAGGCAAATCTTACCTCGATCGCCTCGTGACGGGAAGAAGGGGAAGGGGGGACTATCTCTAAATCTCATTTGCTGTGTTGTGAAACACTATCCCCGAACCTTCCACCACCACTAAAATAATGCGCAGTTTGGTAATGACGCAAAAATAACGAAGCTGAAAACACCGGCTGTTTGCAACGACTGGTCTCTAGCTCGACACCAGCGAGAACATATTTTCCCTGTGTGAGATGCACATCAACACGAGTGGCGAAATCTCGGCATTTACGCAAAATACGCCTATTTCCTTTCTGTAACAGCTGCCATTTTTAAGGCTATCTCTACCGGCCCGGCAAGCTGGTGCCATCTTCTGCTCTACTGCACATGGTATTACATGGATGTTGGGTTTAAATTCACCAACACTGGGCATTGATCATGCCCCTCGGCCCCTGCCCCCATGCTTCCCTTCGCTACTGGGGTTTATCCAGACTGGTTTGGTCGCGACGTTCTGAATAGCCGACTGCTGAATGTCTGCATCTCTCCGTTCTGCTTCTGCCAAGAAGGGGGTCCTCAAATGCACGGCTACTGGGCGATTCGGTAGTGCTTCAGGACCCGGATGTTGTCGCTAGGTTTGCGTTATCAGTGGGCGTGTTGAAGTACAGGTCACACGAGTCAAGACTGGGTTCATGTACACAGGAAAGTGGTGGAGAAGTTCGAGGATGGGGGCAGTCGGTGATGCAGCGGCTACAAGCGGTCGATCGTCACTTGAAAGACGCGATGACCATCAAGAGCCGGGACTGTGTGGAGCACGTGCCCTGCACGCGCCTTTCTTTGACAGAAGCACATGTTTCCAGGGATGCATGTAGCTCAAAGGTTCTCTCCTGTTACTGCAGTCCAATTTTTCTTCTCGGTTTCCCTCTTTATCCCCTTCACCATCCCACTGGTACGAAATCACCTAAAGCTGGAAACATTTTCCTTCCGATTAAGCCAAGCCTTCGTCCATACCAGCTGACCAGATGCCGAGACCTTCAGTGCATCATTACGACGCAATAAAAGTACCAGTAATGAAACTGTCCAGGAATAATAAATACAATCAGCGAAAGATCGCAATCCTATTCATGATCTTGTTCGTAGTGTTGCCTTTAACCTATAACTTTTGACCACTAATGGCGCAGACACAGGTACATTTAACCAGGCTGAGGTCTTGGCTAGCCTATGTCCTGCTGGGAGAGCATAAAAACCTACCAATTTCGTGTAAGATCATACTGCCTATCACACCCTACCCCTTACCCTTCCCTACCCCGTCCCACCACCCGAAGCATCCCCCTCTCCCCCCACCCACTCCGAAAAGACATCCGAAATAGAGCTCGTCATTTGATTGGCTCCAGGGAACTGGAACTTTTACGTGTTGGGGGTGGGGTGGGGGAATGCATGCAAGTCGTGGCGCAGCATGAAGGAGCCGACATTCCGCCAACTTTGCGCCGAGAATGATGCCTCATCGGGGCATCCCCGCGCGACTTCCAGTCCGATAATTGCCGTCACAACTCATTGACTCCCCCATATCTTTCCATTCCACGTGGGAATAAGCCCTCGTGATGTACTGAGGAGTCGCTACCGCAGCGGAATTACCTAATTTGTGGCGCCCTCTGCGTTAAGTTCTGTGCCGCCTTCATGTTGCTGTAAAGTCTTTTTCGTATATTTGATATTTCATTCGCTTTGTAAATGGGTGCTTTTGTAAATGTATGGTTAGCCAAAGCTAAGAGACCCTCCCACCCCAAGGGCTTATAGCCAAATAAACAAATGTACAAATGTTCAAATGGACCGGAGAAGTTTTGAACGTAAAAGCAAGACCTCTTGCAGGCGTCGTTAATCCTTTCCCCATCTTGAAGTGGCCATATTTAAATCTGGAAATTTATTTCGGAGGACAAAATCCACCTGGATTCAGCTATATCCAACGGAGCTTGTCATTTTTACTCCTGTGCATTTTTTATTTTAAAAAAGTCACTGGCTGAGAACAACTCAACTGAGATAATGCATATAACCTTCGATTGCATTACAAGTGTAATGTTTCAAACACTACATAAGCGAGCCACTGATTTTTCACAAGACGCAAGTGTTCTATTCTTCCAGCAGCTGTGCCGTTGGCAGCCTGTAAGTCAATAGATTTGAAACGTGGCGATCTGTCCCTAGTACTGTGGCAACACTTAGTTTCAGCCGTTTGCAGGAAGATGCTGTTGGGCACCCAACATTCACGAATTCCGCTAAACATTTCCTTCTGCTGTGTCAACCCTTATAGCGCCTCAACTTCCGGTCAGGTGCTCTCGGCGACTGTTTTTGCCTTCAGTATGCCTCGACCTGCACATGTCCCTTTCCAGTGCCCTTATTTCCTTCCTGCAGTTGGCCACCTTGCCTACGGTCTCCCGAATCATGCATTTAAGCAGGTGGCTGCAGTACTATGTCAGCTGTATTGAAATCAAACGTTCGCGACAACCCCTAACGCTCTCTCCGTCTTAAAATTCCTCCTGCTCTGCTCTGGAACTCGTCCCAGTACGTCGCTCATCCACTGCACGCTGCCCGTCTACCTGCCCCGGCCAGAGTGGGAGGGTGTGAGCATGGCGTTAGACCCCTTATGTTTGTATTTAGACTTGTCACTGCCTATCTTCACTCCCCTGTCTCCCTCACAGTACCTGAAATTTAAAGGTTACTGTTTTCGTCAGCAGCTGCAGCCTAACGATTACTTGTCTGTCCACCTGCCCTAGTCAACGTAAAAGCAAACAGGGTGTGATGGCGTTAAACATATGTTATCTGTGTTTACACTTGTCATGTCAATACCTATACTTTCACTTGCTTCTCTCCCTCACAGCATCTGCGATCCATGAGCCGCTGCTGCTCATGTCAGCATGTGGGATATATTTCTTATTGTGAACGTTACCAGACGGAATGCAGTGGTTACTGCTCCGAATCTGGAGCAAAATGCCTGACGGTTGAAGTCCTAATATTCCCATCTGCGCAACTGGGTTGTTGGGTCCGGGGTTGCTGGGTTTTGGCAGCCTGTGTATCAGCCGAATTCCTATAGTTTAACTTTATTTACTGTCTAGCATACTGTTGTAATCCGACTGCTTCGTGCCAGGGGCACGCGCCTCAGCTACACATCCGAACCGCTCCCGCCCGGATTCTTTCGTTCTTCTTCCTCAAGCGTGACGTGAAATGTCCCAGGCTACAGAAATAGGAACATTTTTCCCCAGTCGAAGAAAACGTCAGGAAACAATACGCTACCTGTCTAAGCGGCGAGCAGCACGTTCTGTTCCTTCCAGTCTGTCTAGTGGGTGGGTGGGTTTCCTTTATCTTTGCGCGCATGGATTTCAAACGAAATGCATAGCCCCCCTGCCGGCCAAACACCTCGAACGATCTACTCCAGAATAATTATGGATCTAGGATACGTTTCGCTCCCCCAACACATGCCCCACTGTGCCCGTAGACCTACTGTCCGTGCCAGGTGAAGATGCCAGCACGTCTGATCGATGCCCATGGTAGCCTGCAGCTCAGGTTATTTATAGCCAGTCACTTGGCCCACGGCTGTCCGCCTACACTAGCCTGACCCTGGCAGTTTTGTCTACACATGGGGAACGCTATCCTGTCCACATGTGTCATTCTGTCTCCTCGTCTAGCTAAGATGCTCTGTCCGCACACTCACCCCTTCTGCGCCTGCGCGAGTCCCAAGTTCTCCGTCGGCACGTGCTTTTATTCCTGGGGTGGCTTGCATGAGCGTTCGTAGGTACTCTTCCGGTCCTAAGGGGACTCGTAAGGCGCATCGTCCTGTTATTTTACGTAAACATTTACCTATGAATAGGAGATAAGAACGCTCATCCCAGCCATCCATGGGTTGGGATTCACGGGCGCCCGGATTTGCTTTCATATCAGGCATCATCGAGACCTACGCAGGGGCAAATGACCTTGTGAGCGTTCTTACGCCCGGAACGGTGAGAAGATATCAACACTCATGTGGGTCAACCCTGGGCTGAGGCATGAGCGTTCGTGTCTGCACTTCTGGTCACAAGAGCGGTCGTAAGGCCCGTTCGCCCTGTGTATTTTACGTGCACCTTTACGTAGAAACAGGAGATATAAAAGCTCGTGCAAGCTAGCAATAGGCTGATGTATGAGCATTCGTATCTGCTCGTCCTTTGTTCATAACAATGGTCTAAATCCCATTTGTCCTGTACGCTTTCTCCCCCCCCCCACCACCACAACCCCACACCCACATTTGTCTACGTATATCTGACACTGGTGATTATAATCCTTTCAGCTACGTCAGACATTAGCACTTACTCGGAGTCTGCTTGACGCAGGCGCTTGTGTCCATGAGCATCTGAACTAGGCACTCGACCGTCTACGCACAGCTGACATTGGCACATCTGACCTTGGCACTCGTCCACGCACATCTGATCTCGGCGATTCATCCTACAAATCCATCCTACAAATCCCATTCTTCATCCCTGATGCACACGGCCCCCCCCCCCCCCTCCACTTTGCCTACCCCTCGAGCCCTGACCCCAACAACGCGCCCACCTGACCCGGGAATCCTGTCTGCGCATACGCGTATATCTCACTTTGTTGCTTAGTCGATGTAAACACTGCAGGAGAGGGGCGAGGCACTCTGTCTAAAGTACCTGTGATAGCCTTCAGTGTCAAGTGGTGCACTCAGGTACACGGAACTTCAGTCAGAAAAAAAAACGGCGAATGCATAGCATGCTTCGCTGCACAAATCCGCTCACGTTCCTTGGCGTGTGTAGCTGATGTGACAACAACAACAAAAACTAGAACAGCACAGTCTTACGCCAGCTTCACAAGGCAAATCCTCACAGACGCACATCTTCATGTTGAGCGCCATATTAACAGTCCAACATGGAGTCGGCTATCCCTACTTTTACATTTTACATTTACATGAGAATGCTAGAGAAATGGTCAACCTAGCTAGATTTATCCACACAGCACTGGGCAGAAGACAGCTCACCGTGAAGACGGAAGCTTTTTCATTCAGCTGATCGCGAATGGCCACCTGTACAACCACCCTATATACAGGTTATCACTACGACTATTTCCAAGGCATTGGTGTACGAAACACATAACTTGCTCGGACAGTCTACTGGCCACATCTAAATATTGCTTTGAATGTGAAGTTGAATGGATGCGTATGCAATGTAGTTATGTAAATTTCTTCTAGTTATCTCCCCCTTGTTAAAAGACAGTGGTCTTATGACAAAGAAATGGATTCGAATCTTTATGTTGCGATCAAATCTCTCAGCACGAACACTATTCATCTGGAATACAGATGGAATACACATATAATACAGAAGGACGATGAGCAGAGGCTTGAAAACGTCTAAAACTCAACGAACGAATGCGATGATGCTCCAAGCGGCAGAGGCGACAGAGACAAGCACATAGGAGTATCCATGGCGACCAATTCGGATAAGCAGAAGACAAACATGGCTGTGCCACTCGACTTCTTGTCCGTGACATCAGGTTTATCGCGACAGTTTGTTATAGTCGTAAGAAGGTTGAGATGTTTAACAATATCGCTCGACGCCGACCTTCCTGGCTGTCGCTACTCGCTGCTTAATGTTTATTTGTTACTGCTCGCCAGTTCCAACGTTTTGACATCAAGACAACAATGCTGCTAGATATAGCACACGCGCATGGGTTCGATCTCCGTCGAAATGCCCACGGCAATAAACTAACTTATGGAGAGGTCTGACTTACACTGACCAGGTGGTATACCTAAAAAGGAACTATCTTTAAATATATATATATAGAGAGAGAGAGTGAGAGCGAGTCATAAAGTGCGCTCGTGTGTGTGTGTGTGTGTTTGTGCGCCCGTGTGTGTGTGTGTGTGTGCCCGTGTGTGTGTGTGCGCATACGAGATTTTTAATCATTGCCTTGTGTTCCTGGAATGTCTCCCCACACCAAGAATGGAACCAGATGCTAAAAGTCGTTGCGGGGTTGGTTTGTATTTTTCTTCCCGACCACGTTTCGTCTCCCACGAAAGATTTTGGTGACCAGGCACAGGTGAATAAAACATCGCTTACGGCCCTAGCTCGGTGCTAGAAGGCATTGCACGTGGCTGAGCCGAGCATCTGATGACGACGTTAAGCAGAACTGCTTGGTTTCAGCAGGGTGCATAGGCTTAACATCGAGCCAGGGCTTTACAAACTTCCCGTGCAGACTGGCCGACTTGCCGACAAGTGTGGGCAGTACAACCGATGCAGAAAACTGTTTTTATCCCATATCTCGTATGTGTGTCTGAATGTCGTATTATTGTCAGCTATATCTAACCATACGGTTATCCAACCTCGCGCTATCTGCACGCGAAGTTCACAAGTAAACCTGGATAGTGATGCCATACACCTTACATTCCGAAGCAGCGTCTCTGACGCCACAGTCTCACTCTCCTTGCGACTCTCGCGAGCACGTTAGCAACGCCGTGTCCGGGATGTGGGTCTGAGCACGGAACAGCAAGCGGGTGCTATTTCCGTCCATGTTTCTGTGAACAACCGGTGGTCAGATCGGTAGTCAACAAGCGAAATGGGCACTGACAATGCGATAGCACGCTGTCTGCAGCCGCTGGAAACCAGTTTAGACGCCGTTTCCTGCGCAATATGGTACAGGTCGTTCAGCCTCGACCCCCAGCCTCGAGCGCGTCAACAAGAACAAAAGGCCTTGTAATATTTTTCTTTCTTTCCCCTAAGTGGAGAGCCGACGTCACCATGACGAATGTGCTAGCGTTCGAATTATAGAATTGGATCGATCAATATGTGAGTGGGTGAGTAAAAGAGAGAGGTGTGTGTGTGTGTGGAGGGGGGATTCGACCCTCCACCCCCCCCCCAGAACCAAAAAGTGAAGGGGGGGGGAATGGTCGGAGATGGGGGGAGAGGATAGCATCTATTCACGTTGCATCCTGCAAACACTGCATTATCCAGGTTCGCAATTTCTTGTGGAAAATTTTTTTTCCCTGTGAGTGCACAGCGACATGGAAGCATGCGAGAATGACAGTGCCAGCATAATGGGGCGCGCGCGCGGGCTGCGCGCGCAACATGAACTGACCACGATCGCCATTTTTCACAGGTCTTAAGTAAAATAAATAAATAAATAAATATACGAGTTTGTAAGTATTAAACTTGACCGATGAACGCTTTGCCCGATTGGGTACAGGTAAGAAAGGTGTGTGGGGGGGGAGGGGGGAGATGGAGGGAAGCAACTAGCACCGAGCAGAAAAATCATGGCTACTTACCATGCCCTGACCCTGATGAGCACCTCGCCATCTGCTAGCTTGGGCTCCGGCTTCTGCTGCACCTTGATCATCTTCATGCTGCCGAAGCCTGTCAGCACCAAGGCCTTCATCGTCTTCTGAGGTGGCGCAGGACTTGCTGCTGGTGCTGAGGTAGCAGTTGCTGCTTCCTCTTTCGCGTCGGACTTCGCGGTTCCTTCAGCCGGGGCTTCAGCGGCCTGGGCCTCGGGTGCCGCGTCTTTCTCGGGCATGGCTGGTGTCTCCAGGTGATGGTCACGAGAGCTCAAAAGACGCCGCTGCCACCAGACTCGTGTCTCTGTCCCTCGGTTTCTCTAGCACTGGCACCGTCGCGCGCCCGTCACTTCACGATGTCTCGATCCTCCGCGCCTGTAACGACCGAAGCCCACAGGTCCGCTAGCAACACACACGAGGCGACGCTCAGTTCTCGTTCCCGCTTACGATGGGCCGGCTTGGTCCCCCTTGATTGGTTATGCAGATTACTCGATCAATCACAACAGCATCGACAGCATTGACGCCGATGGAACAGACGACAACGCGGGCGAAAGATCGCAACGCCGTCGAGCTACAGGCGACGTCGAGAAAGCGAGAGGAAAAAAAACAACCCGTCAAGGATGTCAAAAAATACTAATATAAATGCAGGTTGAAAGGAGGCGCACAACACGCTGCGGATTTTATATCAACAAGGGTGTACCCGTGCACCAACCGCGTTTTCACCGCACGCCAGGAGTCTCGCGTCGCTAGCGCCAGTCAAGGCCTTACTGCGAAGATTTGAGGCGGTGGGTCCGCGCTACGTGCGTGTCGCTTCTCGCCGGTGAAACGCGACTTGACTGGCAGTTTCTTCTGCCCCACTCGTCCTCACGCTTCTGGCTGCAGGGCTCCAGACCGCACCACTGCAGTTCCGCTCAAGATGTGGTTGTCGTGGCCAGTCGCTGGTGGTGGCTGTGCATGCGCTGTTGCTGCTGCTGTGCGGCAAGCGTGCGTCACGTCAGTTTCTTCTGCGCTGCTGTGATGTGTCGGCGAGTCGCGTCCGTGGTTGCACTCTGGGGCTGGGGAAGGGGGTGAGCGTTGGAGGATGGGAGAGAGTAGACTGTGAACTTAACCGTGTTCACTAGGATATTGAAGCCTTTTTTTATGCGAGCACGGCGGAAGTTGCTCGCTGTGTCGCGTGCAAAACATGTTTCTTGCTTAGCCTACTGCCGGTGCAGAAGCGATCCTAAGTAGTCCATTCTTCGCAACAATCGTTGCACTCACGATTTCAAACGTCCAGACAGCAGCAGGTCGTTAAGGTGGGCATGAGAAGCAGACACGAAAAGAACGGTATCGAGTTGCATGGGGGTTCTTATTGCCTAAGACGCACGTAAACTACACAAGGCGAATGGCCTTACGACCACTATCCTGACCAGGGGTAGCTTGCATGAGCGTTCATAGACCCTCTTCTGGTCACAAGAGCGGTCGTAAGGCCCATTCGCCCTGCGTATTTTGCGTCCAGATCTGAGCGTTTTTATGTCCTGTTCTTTATAAAGGTGGACTTCAAATACACAAGACGAATGGGTCTTAACGACTGCTCTTATGACCAGAAGTGCAGCTATGAATGCTCCTGCAAACCAGCCTTGAAGTGCAGCCACGAACACGGCAAATGGTTGGCTTCCATGAGCGTTCGTAGCCCGTTTTGCGGTCTTAAGATTGGTCGTACGGCCCATTCACCCTGTGTATTTTACGTGCACCTTTACGTATGAACGGGACGTAACGCTCATGCAAACCACCCCAGGGGTGGATGAGGAGAACCGACAGATATACACAACTCTGCATTCAGTATTCTCTTTACTCCCTTCTGGCACTTTAAATTTTTTAAGTATCGGTCTTGGAGTTTTAAAAAAAGAGCTAAATTGATGTCCATTGACTTCTTACTTATCCCCTGCTTTTTCTTCTTTCATTCTCTCTCGATCTTTGCCCCTAGGTGTGTACGTGTTTACGTTCTCTTTCTGTGCTGGCTGCATTCTTGTTCCTGGACGCGAAGCACAAATAGCAATATGTAATTTGCTTCAGTTACCGTAAGAACGATCCACATGCAGACCTGCCAACATAAACAGAGTGTCCGAAGCACCCACACCCTACCTTCCACTCACTCCACTTATTTCGCACTCGATCATCTTTCCCCTCCTTCCTCTCCCTCCCCGCCCCTTGAAAGTCCTTGACCGTGAAATGTCAGGCAGGCCAGCACAATATCTGTGCAGCCTTCTATCGTCCTCGACGCTCAGTCTGAGCTTACCGTTAGCTTGATTATGCTAATTTGCACGCGGTTACCAGAAGCGTGGGTGTGGCGGGCAGGCCTATAGGGAGAAAAGATGGTTTGCCAGACACAATCAAAGCCCGTCCCCCCCAAGACCGTTGTAGTCTGTAAATAGGCCAAAGGCGAATACAAGCGGTTCTTGTGTGACGATCGAATTTGTTAGAACAACTGGCTGTTGCTACATGCACGCACACAGGGTTTATGTTTCTTGAGCCAAAACAAAAATCTGCATGCAACTCTCTCCCTCCCTCTCTCTCCCCCCTCTATCTCTGTGTGTGTGTGTCCGTGCACGCATTTGCACGAACTGCGTACATATTTGATGTACACCAAATAATGAGCCTCTGGTGAGTGGGCGTGTCTCCCTGCAGGCAGGTATGCTGAAGCTTGCGAAGATTTGTTACGGCATATGGAACATAATAAAGACAAGTCCTCCAGTCCTAGATGAAATCGCCATTTACGCGAACTGAGTTAACTATGTGAGCGAGCAGAATTTGTCACTTAAGGTCGATTTGCCAGTGAAAAAACTATTAAACGTTTTCCTTTTTTCGTTTCGCTATCGATCGGGTTGCTCTCACGTGGTCAGAAGAAACGTAAACACAGTACTCTAACTCAGGATTGGTCAATTAGCCATTTCCGGCGCGATTGTCCTTGACCTTGCCACGCGAGTGGTGTCTGTAGACGACTTCTTTCTTTCACTTTTTCGAATGGGGTCCCAGACTAGGAGATGCAAAATTGACAATCACAATCTGAAGTATCATAGCTGGATTTTTCTTTTCAGTAAGTTTCTGCATGTCGTCATGCAGATGTTCGCTTATATAAGTGCCGATCTCCAAAAGATTCTATTGAAGTTCTTACAGCAATGAATCTAACATACTACATATATACTGATATACCCATATAGGCACCTCTCAAAATTACTCTTATATTAGTCTTTAGGTCAAAATTACTCTTGCCGTCACCTCTTTCATTAGTGGTTTTATGTTCCACGCAATCAACAGTTTCACTTGCAGCTGTAAGGTCTACGGGTGTAAAAAGTAAAATTACTCATGCTTAATGAAAGGTTTTCATTATACTTATAGTTATAGTTGACAACTGTAGTTTTGCCTTGGACAAGTAGCATGATATAGATACAATAATGATTAATGAATTATCTTACCGAATAGGGACTGCATGACTGCGCTCACGATCTATCAAGTGTCACCACTTTATCTCAACTTGGTTTTATTGCTTAACTACATATCATTTCAATCAAAACTTTGGGAGAGTTCCCAAAATTCTGGGGTCTTAACTATAACATTCTTAAACACTGTGCAAATGTAACTTAAGCATGAAGTAAATTCTAATATAATGAATATTTAATAACTCTAGTGTATAACAAGGAAAATATAAGCGTTTCACAAAAACTTTGCCTTCAGAATTTCTAGTGTTCTAATTTTCATTAAGAATGAAAAATTTCATGGCATCTAAATCGTCAAAAGCATTTACTATTTCAAACATCAGAATCAAATCCTCTCTCGACTTATGACCCCTTTTTAGAGAATGTAAATTTAAATAGCTTCATCGTTCCATGTATGTCATATTATGGCATTCTTTAATTACTTTTGTGGCTCTTCTTTGCACTCTTTCAATTTACTGAGACTGTTTCTTCAAATGATGCGGGAGAATTATAAAAGAAAGTTTTCCTTTTTAGATAATTAAAGTGAGACTGTTTTTGTCTACATAAATTTAGTAAAGTTGGGTTTGAGCTTTGCTGCTATATCCACGATTACAACCAAAACATTCCATTAGTTTACATATACAGTGTAGAACTTTAAAATCTCAAGTTATATATTGTCTAAGATAAAGTAATTTGGCAAATACAGATAACTGAAGTGTGAACATAATTTTCCTAATGCATAGATTGGCCAAGATGTACAGATGCTATAAGTGAAACAGAAGAATGCTTCTATGTCAGTAAATTGTGATCTCTTGTCATTCATTATTTTAATATGTTAAAATGACTCTGGCATTGTTGACAGTGTGTATATTTTATAAATTATCAACATAAATAGAGCACTGATGTTAGATATTCCAGACATTGATGTTTTCTTTAACTATTAATTTATTATTTCTGGTCACAAATATCTAGTTATTACCATTCACTGTAACCTTTAAAAGTGGATTTCATCATGTGTATTGCAGGCACAATACTTAACATATCAAATCAATTTTCATCATTTGCAGGAAGGATAGCAAATGTGGTCTGATAATTGAAGATGCCATCATTACACCAGCTGACTCACATAATGTCCGTCGTAGTCATCTCATTTCTTCTCAAAAAGTACATTGAGATCAGATTGCAGCACCAGGAGCTGATGGCTGAGTACGAAGGACTAGCTTCATCTTGCAGATCGGATCTTCATGCCAGACCCCGCCATGACAGAAACAGCCAGATCTGTAGCTGCCAGGGGTACCCCACCGGCAGTCCTACATCATATTCCCACACCCCAGATCTGCCAAAGAATACGCAAGTCCAGAATTTGCTGCAAGCACTGGGCAGCAAAGAAAGTGAGGTTTACTTTACAGACCGCGAACATCACCTTGGCCTTCAGCTTGACGACTTCGGCCGCACAGCAGGATATGCTGGTATAACCACAGAGGCACCATTTTCAGAAAGCACAGGCATTGAGAGACAAGGTAATAATGGGCTGGGTTCCCGGTTACTTCCCTTAGCTCAGGATGGACAAGGAAGGCACACCTTAGTTCTGCCATCATTTACCTCAGACATCAAGGCTTTCTTTACGGAATTAGCACAAGGAGACATAAAAGAGCATGATCTGAATGGTAAAACTGACTGGAAAGTATACGACAACAAGATGATCCTGCACAGTTCAGACAGCACGACTGAAGCAGTAGGTCAGATTAGACCTTCTCCATCCATGGAGTCTGGTCCACCACAGTTTCATTCACGCCACCAACACTTGAAGCAAGCTGTACCTTCAGAAGTAAAGAATGATTTTTACTTTGGATCCTCACCAAATGAAAAAGTTGATGAGCTGCATCATCAGATTGCTATAACGCAAATTACTGTAGCAAATTCAGGTGATTGGTCTCATCATGAAAAAGTCAAGTTGCAGATGGCTATTGTGGATTCACCTATCTCAGAAAATGACGTAGATGATTTTGAGGAAGAGGATGGATGGGAAATGCAGGATGATGGATCATTAGAGAAACAGACTGCGCTGGATGAGGACATTCCACTTGTGGAGTTGTCTCAAACAGACATTGAAAAACTTTCTTTGGAAGGTACCTCAGCAGAATGTGTAGGGAGCACAGAATCAGAGAGAACGTGCAGATTTCAAAATCTCTGCCTGAATGTGCGCACACATGATTTTGTTGTTCTTCATAGTAAGCAGAGTCGGTTTGTGAACGTCCCAGCGCATGAGCAGCTCCCAGTTCTTCTGGAACTCAGTACAGTGGCTGGTCATAATGCGCATCACTTTTCATATGTAGATATTCTTGCAAAAGAACTGAACAAGTTCCGTGTGTATTCCATCCAAGATTTCACTGTCATTTTTAACAGATTTAAACCTGATAACATCATGCATGTCTTTCATGATGATATCATTCCATTGTTTCATACTTTGCATGGCTTAAAGCTGAAGCCTTCCTTAGAATCAGGAAAGTTTCCAGTTGCATTGTTTTTTGCAGATGGAAGCAGCAAAGATGGTGAATTTTCAGAGCTGTACGAAGAGTTAGTTGATAGAGGTGTTTTCACAATGGACAATCTGCAAGTTGTACCTGGAGAACTTGTTTGTTTTATCGATGCTGAAGTTGGGCTTTCTAAAGCTACAATCTGGTATCAATATGGATTTTTTGAGCCCCAGGGACCAGTAAATACTTCCCAAGTCTTAGCAGACCATATACACAATGTGAGTTCACATTTTCTGCATTACTTTGCCAAAGAATGTATCTTCTGTGGAATGGGCAAATATTTGGTTCTCATGGTGCGAAAAGAAACGCGGCTTATTGTTAATGAAAAAGAACTGGTTACAGCTATAAGTCAAGAGTTCAGAGTGAAGGTGATGACAGTGAGTTTAGAAACATACAGTCTGGCGGACATGATACCAGTTATTCACCACTCCATGGGTATTGTTGGCATGCATGGATCTTTATTATCTATGGCCATATTTCTTCAGCCTTACAGTATTCTTGTAGAGTTTTTCCCATTCAAAATCAGTCCATCTAGATATGTCCCCTATAAAACGCTGTGTGAAATTCCTGGCATGAATATTGTTTACAGGACATGGGTAAACAGAGAATCTCAGAATTCCATTCCTCATCCAGATCGAATTCCAGAACTTGGTGGAATTCATCACTTGCCTTTGCAAAGTCAACAGATAATCCTAGCACAGACGGAAGTGCCAAACCATCTGTGCTGCGAAGACCCGTCATGGTTGTACCATGTCTTTCAGGACACAGTTGTTAATATTCCCGAAGTGCTTGATGAGATCAAAAGTGCACTACAGGAGGCAGAGAATCGCAGACTAAACAAACAAGAGAATAGAAAGTTACAGTCATCTTCTGAGGCAGACTTAAACAGCGTGAAAACTAGTTTGGATACAGCACCCACAAGCATGTCAGACCAAGACAGGTACAGTCAAGACCATCAGATGTCACCAGAACTAAAACTGGTGCCTGGCCCCATTCAGCAGACACGGTGCAAGTTCGAGACTTTAGAGGACTTGAGGGTCGTGTTGACTGTCAGCTGGCAGCCGCCTTGGAACCTGGCATTCATTCAGGCAAAGCATGTTCAGTATAATATACTGGTACAAGAAAGTGAGTCTAAAGAATATTTTTCTGTCAGCTTGGGAAATGTAAATAAACACAGAATTTATGAAGGAATCAAAGGAAGGACTGCATACAGAGTATGGGTACGGTGTGTATCAGATGGTGTACAAGGACCTTATTCAAGTGTGACAGAGTGTGTTTAGAAGTAACTTTCTTAGCTGTGTGTATTTGTTAATTTTTTATACATTTTTAAAGATTTTTTGTTAAATCAGATTGTTTTGGTATGTCATGTTTTTGTAAAGATTTCTTGTGGGTTAGTTGTTAATGACTTACAGATCTGTTGCTCCAGCTTTCCAGCTTTTTTGTTCCTCTGGATGTAACTGTTTGGTGTGCACGTAGGTGTTGCCAGTGGGTGGGGAGGGGGAATGTCCCTACCTGCATACATTTTAAAATTTCTGTGCACGTGTTTGCAGAGTATAATGGTGGGGAAGGATGTTCACATATTTAATGGAAGAGGTTTCTTTCAATTTGGGTTTTATTTTTTTGGGGAGGGGGGATGATAGAAAGACTTAAAACTGCATGGCTTTTAAAATATCTCATTTTTAAATAAAAATTGTGATTTGAGTGTGTACCAGTGTAGGAGAACAATGTTGTTCCACAGGCAGTTAAACCACACCATTTCCTAACTGCACTGTGGGGCAAGATCGGTTACTAAGCTATGCACTGAAAGAAGTACCAGACCAATAACTGGAGTAAGATGGTAGTGCCGAGAGGAATTTAATGTGTGGGCAATGGCCAAGGAGTCCTGACTTTTTAAAAGTAGGAAATAATCCTTGTCCACTCCTGGGTTCGAACTACATGTAGCAGCCTTTCACATTTTAGTCTGCAGTGCTATCCACACTACCGTTGCATATGCTTCAATTTAGGGGTCTATAAATATTGTGCTTCTATCTGCCACATTTCATAATGACCATATAGTCATTGACATTAAGTGGTCAAATCTCTCTCACACATGGTTTAACATGGGAGTGCAACTGACCCCTTACCCACCCACCTACACACACACACACAGACACACACATAGATAGGACTAACCAATATTCTAGAGCTAGTGAGATTTATTGGTTTTACTGTATTACTGCAACAGATACACAATCATGGATGATAGGAGTAACTAGCAACCATTTTTAATGCAAAACAAGCTATATATATAAATATATTAATAAAAATATATATTTTTTAGTTTAACCAAAAGACATTGCTTCATCTATGAAAACAATGCATCTTGATAAGTTGACTCCTCATACTCAACGATTCGGTATGAAGCTAATGTGCTTCAATTATGAAATTATTCACACTGCAGAAAAGAATCTAGTTGCAGCAGATGGTCTGTCATGGGATCCTGGGTCTGTTCCTGCTGAACAAAAGGCCTTAATGGAGTTCGAGACAAATGCATTTGTCTGTTCGGTCATTGAATCATTGCCTGTAAGTGGTGCAAGATTGGAAGAGATTAGGCAAAAGCAATCTTCTGACCTTATCTGCAGGCAAGTAATCAACTTCTGCAAAATAGATACATGGCCAGATTATGGTAAAGATTGACAGCTTTGCCCGTATTGGTTCGTACATCGTGAATTATCATTTCAACAAGGACTTCTGATGTATCAGACCAAACTTGTGATACAGCATACCTGTGCAACTGCAGACAGAAATGTTACACAGACTTCATGAAAGTCACCTGGCAGTTGTCAAGTGTAAAGCTCTTGCATGAGAATGCATGTGGTGGTGGTGCCTTTCCAAGCAAATGGAAGAAGAGGCTGAAGTATGCTCAGTAAGTGAAACAGAAAAGAGATGACCACAACCTCTACAGCCTACTAAAACTCCAGAATACCCATGGCAGAGAGTTGGTGTGAATCTGTTTCAGTTAAAGAGACACCATTATCTGTTGATAGTAGACTTTTACTCTCGAGGGATGGAGATAGCTTATCTGAAAACAACTACATCTTCATTAGTGATGGAATGTTTCAAATTAATATTTGCATGACAGGGGATTCCTGAAATTGTTACAAGTAGCAAAAGTCCTCAGTTCAGTTCCTGAGAGTTTCTGCATTTCTTAGAAATCTAAGGCTTCACACATTTGACCAGTAGTCCACATCCTCAAGGAAATGGCAAGGCTGAGAGAGAGAGAGAGCTGTACACATTCCGACAACAAAATAAGCAAATTAGACCAACAGCAAAACATTTAGCTTATTTCGTGAAAACTACTGCACAAATGTGTAGATGAATGAGTGAAAAGTGCTGAATATTTATTCTCCCCCGCCCCGCCTGCTGTCATTATCTCCCTTACCTGATTTACTACACATTATGTGTGCGTTTTTTTAACGTTTCTTTTTCGAAACATTAGATGCTTAGATCCTCGAGGCCATAACGACTTTAAAAAAATGCGGTTTAATTCTGACAGCATTGTCTACAAATATTTTTGATACTTCGCGATGAAAGTTGTCTGCATGATCCCTGTTTTGTCTCTGTAAAATATAAAAAAAATAAAAACAATACTAAAAAAATTGTAAAAAGTAAGGAGGGTGTTTCTGACGAATGAGCCCCATTGAGTTAACACCGCCGGTTGGTGTCACTTGCATAACTGTGCTATGACGAAACACCCATATACTTCCTCCTCCACCTTTGAGGGCTTCACCGGAACTCACGGAAGCTTCTGTATGGGATGCCACAGGTTTCACCTGCAGGACACTCTCTGTCCTAGGTCTGGGGACTGTCCCGTAGGTAAAGCGAAACATGGCGTTTCCGTATGTGACCTACAGTGCAAGTCTGTCAGTAACACCCCTCCCGGAAGGATCCATAATACAAAATATATAGAGCACATTTGAGGGACGTGGTTATGCGTAGGTGTGTAGAAGTAGATTTGAATTTTAAAAATTTTACCTCTTATAAACTAAAAATTTTAAAATGTTCTGGATATTTATTTTACAAATATTTTATGAATAATTGTCATATAATATTCTGAAATATGTCAGTGATATGTTATGTTTCTTTCTTAATAACTGACGAATAACTGAAATAACTGTACCTGGGAGGTGCACGCCTTGATGAAGGTTTACTGTGTGGAAAAAGCATGCACATTGGTTTATTTGGAGGATATAAGTTGCTAGTTATGAAGAAATTTACTTGCTGGAGTCTATGCATCAATCTTTAAAATATATTCTAAAATGTTTTTTTTAGAAATGGATAATGAATTAAGGGGGGGGGGGAATATTTAACAAGGGGAAGTAACAGACAACAGGGGAAATAACAATAAAAATTTTAAACATGGGGAAAGAAAGACTTGCAGTAATTAAACGTAAAAGTTAAAATTGCTTTTGAATGATCATAAATCATGTTGCAAAAATGATATTTAAAAGGGCAAATAGGAAAGAATATTTTCTCTGTGTAAACGTGTACGTGTTACCCAAGATAGCCTAATTGCCATTGCCAATTCGCAATATAAGAAGCTCCAGAAATTTCTCTGAATAAAGGTCAACACAGAGGTAGTACGGCTTACGGTTATATTCATGTACTGCACAAGGCAGCCAGCGAAGCAGGGTCGTGATATCACACCTAGTCTAGCGTAGACTGTAGACGTAGCTACGCAACACGTGCACTATATATTGCAGTGTCTGTGCCCATGGGGTCAAAGTACGATCGTCAACATGAAAATGGCGTGACGTCACTTGATCGTGGTCCGCGCGTGTGGCACCCACTCGCTTTTATCCGTCCCAGCAAAACAATCCGGATGAAATTAGAGCTCCAAATAGAATGGCTACCGGAGTGACTCGACTGAAGTGTAACAAATACACACGAACAATTCAGCTGATAGCTGAATGCTTGTTAGAACTATAATACGTGCACACATACCCCGCACACCCACGTACCTATACCCTCCTTAACACACGCACGCGCGCGTGCACACACACACACACAGAGAAACGATAGATATATGGATATATTGCATGGTGCTTGTGCTGATGTAAGTGACCTATACGATCTTTGACATTTCAGCGGTGCCCGTTTATATGTTAAAAGGAAAAGCTGGATTTTCCTCCATGACTTGCAGGAGGTGGCTTCCGCAAAACGACTCGACTCCGCTAGCGTCGTCGCCAGTAATTTGATATCGATTGTAGCTGGAAAACGCTCGCCGGACGTTCTTGTGCTCTGCGAGTCGAACAGGCTGCTGACAGTGATGAGGAGAGAAAGCAAAGAACCAAACTTTAAAAGCCCAACCAGGACAGATTTTATCACTGTTTTTTTTAATAGTCCGAATGATGTCACAAACCCCCTCCCACTCACTGCAGTCACCTACATCCGTGTGGAAAGGGATTTGTGTGTGCGTGTTCTTTCTCAAATCTCTCATCCAAAACACAACACAAGGCCGGAATGAAAATCAACGAGGCCCCAGCCGGGTATAATCTCTTAAACTCCCCGGGTTTACCGAAACCCTCAAAACTAATAGAATTCACCCACTTCAATTACTATAGGTACATAACAAGCAGAACAAATTTCAAAGACCTCGATCCAAAGCCCAGATCGGTCAACACACTGCAATTTCACTAAACACAGATAAAGTTTACAAATCCTTGAAGATCCCAGGCAACTCTAGCAGAAATTGCATCTACACTCATTCTTCTAGCACTCACACCCCACCATTCGCACAACAG
This sequence comes from Lanistes nyassanus, assembly GCA_004794575.1. Classification (NCBI taxonomy): domain Eukaryota; kingdom Metazoa; phylum Mollusca; class Gastropoda; order Architaenioglossa; family Ampullariidae; genus Lanistes; species Lanistes nyassanus. Next base: position 229,832 of record SMGT01010271.1, read on the forward strand.
CGTATAGAGCATAACTCCCTTTCAGCCATTTCACCAGTTCCACTGTGGCTAATAACTTCACGACACTTATTACACCACGGACCACACCAAAGATTATCGCACCTTTCACTTCCTTCAATCTCCAGGTTTCGTTACTAATAGAGTCCTAAATGTTTATATTCCACTCAATGCCACAGTCACTGATAACTTCGTGTCACAAGTCTGACTTCCTTCAATCTCCAGGTTTCGTTACTAATAAAGTCCTAAATGTTTATGTTTCTCTCAATTCCACAGTCACTGATAACTTCGTGTCATAATAGTCTGTACCCTGCTTTCACGAAGGTTGGGGTTAACGACATAAGACCTACATGTGTACGTTGCCGCTCTCCGAATGATCTTCTACAAAATAAAGAATCTCTGCGCAGCAAGTTGCTGACGCTAGCGCCACAGAGACTCGTGGTCAAGCCGGTAGATGAAGATGCCAAAAGCTCGACTTGTAAACTCCAAAGCGCTCCTTCAGCGTGAAAACTCACGAAGATATCAACAATACTCCAAGTGAGGGAGGTACTCCAAACCCCCCCCCACTTTCTCTTCACTATATCCACGGGAAAATACTCCCACACTTGAACGAAGATATCCTCCACCGGCTCGATCTCTCTGGGACGACACCAAGAATCCCTCCCCCCTCCCCAGGCGACTCGAGAGAAACACAGATAGCAAAATTCCCCGCCGATCGAGGAGACACTCCAAGCACTCCCGAAAACATTCTGGTGTTCACTATCCAACTCACATCAACCCCCCCCCCNNACCCCCCCCCCCCCCTTCCATACAGAACCACTCCACAACTCTCTATCGTTCGCCTCTCCCCCCGAGATTTTCTCTCCACCCCACTAACACTACTCAGTTGATGACTGAAATACCTGACCAGTACTCATCACTCTTTCTCTGTACCCACCAATACGGGCAATACTCAATACACAATGATGATAAGTTTATGCTGATGGAGAGTACATTGATGCCCGTCCTTATGATACATGCGCTCAAAAGTTACGCGCATACGCGTCCGTGACAAATGAGTATGTCAGGATTTTGTAAAGATTGTTATTACTGTACTATTGAATCACGACATTTTACAGTACAACAGGAAACCAAGTTTTTTTTCGTAAACAATGGAAAAATAGAAAAAGATTGTCAGAAACGAAAAGGATAAGTGTGAGGGCTTAAAAACGATCCCAGTTAAAAAAAAGCTACTAAAAAAATGAAGGATGGACGAAAGAGAAAGAGGAAAAGAAGATAAGAGCAAGTGTCCATTCTTGTTCCACCCCTCCCCCTATTTTTTTTTTTTTTTAGGTAAGATCCTTTGTAATTTCGCCCTTCACCTGTGTAGTTTTGATCGGTTGACAGGTGCCGCAGAGGATCAGATGACGGTCGAGGGTCGAAGGGTGCATCTGTTATGAAAAAAAGCAATACATACGATCGCAGGTTTAATGATTTGGAATATAACACTTTACTAAGATTACATGAATTTAGCGTCCTGCCTTTTTTTAATTTGCGCTAATTTGGACAATCACGCAGCAGCAATGCGCTGACATATACTTACAAAGCAGTTTTTAAGCAGGTCAGCTTTTGGACAGAAGGAATCGCCGATTGAACAACTTCTTTGCGCGGAATGCTGTAACAGACGTATGCTCAGAGGTCTGAAAACAACAGCAGATGAATAAATCAGTGCTCCCCCATACCCCTTTCTAGAAAGATCAGCTCTGGGCTATGGCAGAGAAAAACACTTCTTTTCTGCTATAGAACAGGACTGCCTGGGGTCGCTCTGATTTACACATGGCTACGAATGGTCGTTTCCCACGCACAGCACAGTCTTTAACGAGAGATTTGTCTTTTTTTTAAGGGAGTGAATACCCCTGATACTAGCGCCTGCAGATGCGATTCCTCTTTACCTGCGTGTCTGGGGAAAAAAAGTGCTGCATGGACGCCAGAGCGTATGTAGTTCTCGATGTTTCCTTTGGGAAGGAATCACCACTTGGCATGGGTTACATACAGTAAGTTTCGTATCTCCCTGCCAAACGTACACGTGCGCACACAAAACATACAGCTGGGCGCACGGGCCTTGCCGCCGCGTTTATTCGTGGAATTGGTACAGATACGAATGTATATCGTAGCTGGTATTAGGCCGAGCAAATAACCTTTCCTATGTTTTCCATTCGGAAAGCTGGTCTGTTCTCGCTATGAAATTTATAATAAATTTTATGAATGGAAAGCAAATAAATATACGCTCATGAAAGCCAAACCTGGGTCTGACTGTTGCATCTGCTAGAAATGTTCGTTTTTCTACTTTATCTTTGCGATGTGGACTGAAAGTGGACACGGCACAGAAACCTTTAAAACAAAACAAAACAACAACAACAACAACAACCCATACACACACACAAACTGGCGGGTTGACTGGCCCGCTTTGCGAAATGAGGTATGGGTAATCGAGCTTGTATCGATAACGAAATTTCTGGTTAAGAATGAAAAATCCAAGTGATCCCAGAAGCAGGCGCGCTGCGGGCTCACCAAATGAGACAGGAGTGATGAAGGCAAGGCTCCTGCTGACAAAGACGTGCATGCTTGCGTCTCATGCACTGCAGCATCATGTGCCTGTCTCAGCTGCGGGGTGCACGCGGCATCTGGCTATAGCTGCTTTCACGTGCGCGTCAGATTAACACTGCGCCAGTATTGGTGCAGCGGCTTCTGGCGGCAATTCAGTTTTGCGACAGCACACGTGAATTCGCCGGCCTCGTCGTTCTTCTCCACTCCTGGTCTGCGTTTTTCTACAGAACAGCCGGCGAATGGTCCACTTCCACAGCAATGTCAGCACTAGGCTGGGAGGTGGTATTCTGGCCGCAACCCCTTAGGAGCAAACAGTGCTGAGAATGGTTGTCAAGGCGAGAACCACCAACAGTAGCAGACGTCACCAAAGCAGGCCGAGGACACCCAGACCTTCACAGCGCTGATCTTGACAGCCCCACCTGTGCTCATGTGTAGCCAAGGAAGTCACCAAGGCGTTGCCCACGGTCGAACTATCCCTGTGAATGTCATGTCATTCACGGACAGCAAGCTCCTCACCAGCTGCGTCTGAGGGGAAAAGTACTAAGCGGGCAAGGACGTCACGCATGCGCAGTGTTGAATCTCCTAACAATATTAGACTCCTGGGTTGGGCTTTTCCAGCAGCATGACCCATGAAAGCGGACGGGTCTACAAAGTCCCTCAGGATTTTGATCTGTCAGCATCTCGTGTCCAGAAGCGTATGGCCCAAAGGGGATCAGAGAGTCACCGGTTGTCGGATTTATCGTCAGAAACGTTGTCTGTCAGGCCAGGCACTGCGTCATCCCGAACTGTATCTGGTCACGTGACCTGTGAGGGGTCTGCTAAACCGAGAATCCCGTCGGTAGCTGTCACCAGTCACCATCCACTTGAGGCACCTGTTACGCTCACCACCACATCACTTGTAACCGGTGACATGACGAACTTTGAGGTAATCGATGGTGTCTCTTTGCAGTCTCCTTCAGCACTGCTTCCAGGAAGGTCAAGACCTGGCTTTCGCTTAGGCATAGGGTCACAATCGGTGCTACACCCGGTGAGTTTGCCCATCTTCGGGCCACAACCTAGCAGGAGCCACCTTAAAGCCAATGAGCAGGATGACAGAGAATTCACACAATCAACAAGCAAAGCTTCGTCGCTTTCAGGAGACGGTCGCGGCTGCAGCGACTCTGCCCCTATGCGTGTTCCAAAGCATGCCCCTACAAAAAGTTCGAATCCCATCCGTTTGCAAGGTGTTCGCGAGAAAAAGGTCGCGATCGAAGACGGAGGTCCAGAGAAGGAGAAGGATGTGGATGAGAAGAAAGAGGTGGGCTTCTTTAGAGATCGGTGCCCACCTGCCGGCTACTTCCCGTCAGGGGACGCCACTGGGTATCCTTGGCTGACATGGAGTTCTGTCATACATGTAAGTACATGTGGTTTGCTGCATGGCCTTTGTCGTTTTGGCAACCACAGCATCAGTGTGTTTGTGTTCGTTTTTGTGTTTGTGTTTGTGTGCGTGTGCGTGTGCGTGTGCGTGTGCGTGTGTCCGTTGATGGGTGGGTGTGAGGATTTGGGTAGGGGGATGTGACACAAGACTGAGAATTCGTTCCTGGAAAGGAAGAAGTGAACCCATGCCAATGATTTACTCCTCGTTGCCATGGTCAGCTTCCTCCTCCTCCTGCTCTCTTTTTTCATTCTTTCCTCGTTTTCTCCTCCGTCCATCTTTTCTGTATGTTCGTTTCCATGGATATTTGGGAATGCGAAGACCACCGTTATCTTTCCCTTCAGATTTCGTTTATTTTAACATCATATTTTTCGCCGAGTATTTAACCTTTCTTCTCTGGCCTGCAGTCTCGTTATAAGGTTTTGGTGTCCGTTCCCACTGTTGTCCAACAACACTGTTTAGCACTGGTCCAATACACCCTGTTTGGTCTGCGGTGCTGCTGTTTCGAAGTCTTCAGCAAATTGAAATCTGTTTGGCTTTTTTGCCTCTCATCTCTCTCTAGGGAAGTAGTAGGAGGCACCACAGGCACTCGCAGTGGATTTAAATAAATAAATAAATAAATAAATAAATAAATAAATAAATAAATCGTTTGTGTATTTCTATAGCCGACTCGCCATCAGCCGAGCAGTAGTAGCAAGATCGAAATTTCGGCCTCAGCCTAGAGTTGAGAATTGTCTCATATGGTGTGTGTCTCATGGTGTGTCTCATGGTGTGTGTCTCGTGGTGTGTCTCATGGTGTGTGTCTCATATGGTGTGTCTCATGGTGTGTGTCTCGTGGTGTGTGTCTCATGGTGTGTGTCTCATGGTGTGTGTCGTGACAGCCGGACCAATCGGTGCTCCAACCAACGCCGCAACAGAGGCTGGCTGCAGCACAAGACCCCAGTTACATCCTGCATCTTCTCCTAGATGTGGGCCGCCTCCTTGGACAAGGCCAGTATGGAAAGGTGAGAGTCCCAGACGCACGACAGTCCCTGGGTGAAGGCAGAGCACAAGGGTGCGGCGACATACGGACGCAGTCATGTACACACAGACACAAACGAACGCGCGAGAAACACACATGCACGCACGCACAGACTGAGAGATACGTTATGTATTGAACCTAATTATCGAGCTGTGCGCGGCTTGAGCTCTGGTTGAAACCATCCCATCAGCTCATTCAATCCTGCTATAAGCTCTAACTCGAATATTGCAGCTGAGTAACGCGTTGATGAGAATTACCTTTAAAGCGAACCGAACATTTCTTTTTACTTCTATAAAAGTATTTATAAAAAAGCTGGTACAACTTCCTGATGCACGAAAATAAGCCCTCAAGTGAAGTTTTTCTGTCTCGGACATGTGAGTATTCGCGGAAAGATAGCGCATCGTTGAAGACACGGAAGCAAGCGTGCCGTGTGCTAGGTAACACACGTTGTAATATGAAGCACCCCTTACATCTGTGCCACATAGCCTTCAATTTCAGCTCTAGAAAAAATACTTTGTCGTCGTTTTTTTTTCAGTCAGGGGAAGGGTTGTCATTACATCCACCACCCCACAGTCGTTCAGGTCAGCTTCAAAAATCCGTTGTCAGCCGGTCTTTTCACCGATGAGCCAGTATTAATAAATCAAGCGGAAATGTTGTAGGGTGCGCGCTGTACAAGGTCGATTTTAATCATCACTGGATGCTTTTCTCGGTCCCCTACTAAGCCCTAATGCAGAAGAAGTAATGAAATTATGGGATACGACATGTCATGAGTTATTTCCGGAATCACTGCTTGGCGAACCATAAAATACCGTGATGTGAACAGGGACTTACATCTCAAACTGTGCCACTACTTTAAGACTGACTACTCTGTCAAACAGTGGCACTACTTTAAGACTGACTTCTCTGTCAAGCAGTGGCACTACTTTGAGACTG
>SMGT01010271.1:236090-276540 GCA_004794575.1 Lanistes nyassanus
ACTACTCTGTCAAACAGTGGCACTACTTTGAGACTGACTGCTCTGTCAAACAGTGGCACTACTTTGAGACTGACTACTCTGTCAAACAGTGACACTACTTTGAGACTGACTACTCTGTCAAACAGTGAAACTACTTTGAGACTGACTACTCTGTCAAACAGTGGCACTACTTTAAGACTGACTACTCTGTCAAACAGTGGCACTACTTTGAGACTGATAACCCTGTCAAACAGTTACACTATTTTGAGACTGACTACTCTGTCAAACAGTGACACTACTTTGAGACTGACTGCTCTGTCAAACAGTGGCACTACTTTAAGACTGACTACTCTGTCAAACTGTGCCACCACTTTGAGACTGACTACTCTGTCAAACTGTGCCACTACTTTGAGACTGACTACTCTGTCAAACAGTGGCACTTCTTTGAGACTGACTACTCTGTCAAACAGTGGCACTACTTTAAGACTGACTACTCTGTCAAACAGTGGCACTACTTTGAGACTGACTACTCTGTCAAACAGTGGCACTACTTTAAGACTGACTACTCTGTCAAACAGTGGCACTACTTTAAGACTGACTACTCTGTCAAACAGTGGCACTACTTTAAGACTGACTACTCTGTCAAACAGTGGCATGTCTGGAACTGGAATGATTGCTGTATTGTCAAACTTGCACGATATGTTAGTTCCGTCAGCTGCATGACTGCCTGCAGGATGTATACAGCTGTGCCAGAAGTGGGCTAACAGCTGCGTCCCATTATGCCCTCAGAAGTGACAGTACTGTCAGAACTTTTCATGACGTTTTGTACAACGTGACATTAGAAATGACAGCACGCCAGGGTATTTCGTGTCACGCAGAGACTTCTCTGTCCTGCTGGGCTTTCTTTTTTGTTGAAGCCATACGTCTAATTACTATAATTATCCACCACCGCCCCTTCTTTTTTGTATGACTGCTGTTCTCTAGGCCTTCTAACCCCACCATATGCTTCCCCCCCCCCCACGCACACACACCTCGCCTTTGATACACCAGGGGAAAGCAGCTAATTGCATTGAGCATTGATTCTTTTTCGGTCAATCGGCAAAAGCAGTTGCTGATTATCGCCACAAATTGAAAACAACAAGAACTGAAAAAAGGATATGCCCGCAGAAACAGCAAAACCAAACATAACTTGTCGTGTCTCAGGAGTTGTGGTTAGCAGCCCAAAGACTCGATGACGGTAACTGTTAAGACAGCGAACCTTGAAAACAGTTTCACATCCTTTTTATTCCGTCTTCGGAACCGTCACTAAGAACCCATAACCATGTCAGTGACGTAAACTCAATGAAACAAAGGATAGTGCGTATGCGCAGTGTGTTCTACGCGCACAAAGCCTGCAGCGCCATCTGTCGGGCTGTTCGGGAATTAGGCAGTCTCTTTGGTATTGCACTAGTAAATCATGAGCAGTCATATTTCAGGCGCCCGAACTTTTTACGCCAGTGCGTCAGATCAATAATCTAATAGTTTCTGCGTCGTCGAGTGTCAGCAGCAATTTAAAAAGAAGGAAAGACAGAAAGAAAAAAGAAGGAATCTGCGTCTGCTTAACAGAAAGCGCGTTTGGTCTTTGTTTTAATATTTGGGCATCATGATTAGCTGTCGAGGTTCGACTGCATCCTCAGTTCAGCGAAAACTCTTGATATAGGATTCTCATTCACCCTGTCTTTCCTTTCTCCACAAATCCAGGCAGTTTGTCGCATTTTTATCTCAAAGTTGTCCGCGCAAGGGCGAGCATGTACGCCTAGTTGAGAAATTATTTAATATTGGAATTTGTTCTCTGTCAGGATGTGCAATCCTTTCTTTGTTTCCTTCTTTCTTTGTTTCCTTCCTTTGTTCCGTACGTCCTTCCTTCCTTCCTTTCTTTCTTTCCTTCCAGTTCCTTCCTTCGTGCTTTGTTCTGTTTTGCCTGTTTCTCTTTTTCTCTCTTCCATGGATCCATTCATCTTCCCTTTCTCCGCTTTTTCTCTCTCTCTCCCCCCCCCCCCCCCACCCATTCAGTCTGGTTTTTCTCTTTTTTTTCTGGAGGTTTATGCTGTTGCATTGAGGAATTCCAATCCCAAAACTCGACTGTGCCGGCTGGCCTTGAAGAAAATTTCCAGAGGTGATCGAGAAACAGTAGCACGCGCGAAGGCTGAGCAGCGGGCGTTGACCACCGGCCGTGCGTGTCCCTTTATTGTCCATCTCATCTCTTGGTTCCAGACAAAGGTATCGAGGCCGGCCTGCTGGCGACGGTTTTTGTACTACCGCCCTCCCTCCCTCGCTCTCGCTCGCACTCTGTGAGTATGGGCATGCCTGCCTGCATGCCTGCCTGCCTGCGTGCGTGCGTGTATGTGTGTGTGAGAGAGAAGTGTTGGTACAGAGGGAGAGAGGTACGCAAAGAAGGGTAAGTACGATTACAGGAAAAATTCCTGTGTGCCCTTCTGACGTAGTTTTTTTAAAAATAAAAAACCCACAGAAGTTGCACGAAAACGCAAAAAGCATTCGAAACACTGTGAACAGAAGTCAGCTACATATGCTCTCACCTTCTGATGGTTTCAAAATACTGGTGTCACAAGAGAAGAAATATGTTTTCTAATCTCTGCCAGTTAATGACGGGTTGTCTGCCTGTCCTTCGGTCGGTCTGAGCATGCCTGGGTCTCTCTACGTGCCTTCTTCCCTGCACCCACGCAGACATTCGCACTCACAACTTTAGGACAGATCCACCCCTGTTACCATTTGCAAAATGTGCGTCTGGGTATACTACATTAATCGACAGGTGTGTTTTCTGTCCCTGTGCCAACTACAAGTTTGCTTTCTACCTGCTGATGGAGCTGGCTGAGGGAGGACCACTGACAGACGTTCTCAACCGCTTTGGACGGTTCCCGGAAGTCAACGTCCGGTAGGTCGATCATTACCTGTCATTACTTGAGCACAGAGGGAAATTAATATTTAAGTCTGGTCGATGCAAGGATGTGTAGATGATAGTAAGGCACCTTTTAAAGGCTAAAAAAATCTCGCTGGGCAACTGAAGGAAATTAGTTACAGAAAAAACCAGTGCCAGTCACTTAATTCTCTGTATATGAAAGGCAAAGGATAGTCGAAGATCAAAACACGCGGACATAGAGAGAAATCATCTAAGGAGACTGTCACGACCCCCACCCCCGTCCATGTCAGACGACCTAGTGGGAGCACGTGCTTCGTGTTCTTTCACTCTCCTGTCACTCAAACAAAACTCAACTGCGGGTAACATAAATAGGACCCACCACGTATTTATTATCACCCGCGAGCACTGGACGTAACTAAAGTACCTTTAAAGTTTCACCTCAGACTCACACACCCAGAAAAAATTCACTCCTCAGCTACTTCACTCTACTTCAAGGTTTCACATGCACTTACTTAAAGAGCCATAAAAAAAATCAGACCTCAATCTCAGTTCAACCCTCAATCTTCAGCCACTACTTCCCCCTGCTCTCTACTCTTACAATTTAAACATCCAGGTATTCGCTCCAGCAGAACAGCGAAGATATGCCGGTCACGTAAGTAGGTCTACGGTGGGTTACTTTATCACAAAGCAACAACAGCAACCAAACTACTCCACAAAAATCCACTTAATAACCAGCCATTTAATAGACTGGACAAAATTGCCTGCTATCTTTCAACCATCAACCCTTATCTCCCTAGCTTAACCTTCAACGATGCTAGCCAAGATCTGCACTTTAATTTACAGGTGAACTCAAGCGTTTATTTCAAACACATCAGCTAAACAATATCCTCGACAAATCCAATATTTCCTTTACTAAGCACTATTTGTTCCGGTTGTGCTCCTCTGCACTGACATAATCCTGAATATTTATCTCCCTTAAGTTGTCTTCAGTTCTCTCTTCTCATGAACAATAAGTCCGAAATCTCAAGTTAACAGTTCTGGCCATATCAATTATATAAGTTCCATGCAGTCATCTCTTTCTCCGTGACGTACGCAGTCCTCTCCTCGGAATATATTTCTCACAAGCTCCTAGTTCGGAAGACACACAGTTTCACAAGTCCGCATCAGTCATTTCTACATCTCGACGCAGCGTCTCTGAGGTCTACACTCCCCAGCCGCCGTCGTATCACGATTTACATATAGTAAACTAATGGTACCGATGTTACTCTAGTAACAGTTCATTTCTTCCAAGCTGTCTTCTACTGACCTCGTCTCAGTGACGTATTCCCGATATGCACCGTCGCTCCCGTAAAAGACGCAAATTTCTCGCCTACCTGGCTTGCCCTTAGATTATGAATGTAGGTCGCACGCCTCACTCGTCGTCACTTCGGCGATCAGGCGGGACCCCAACACAACTGTCCTACTGCCCTGGTCGCGGCCCGGTCGGACTTCTCTCGCCTCGATACTCGGGTGCGCTCCACGCTACCGCTGGTCTTGCCACGAGGTCGCCTCTTGTTTGCACCTCTTCCCACTCTCCACGTCCAAAATCGACAGGTCTCGGCTCTAGGGCGGACGAATCCTGGCGTTGTACCAGGGCTCTCTTTACCCCTACCTGGAACTCCTAAGATTTCCTAACTTACTACCTAGCTTTGAACTATACCTCCCTAACAATCAAGTTCGCCATACAATCACCCCTCACTATAGAATAGGTAAATTCAGACGGCAGCATTTTCTATCAAAATTCTCTTACAATGCTATCATGACGATTTATCGTACGTGAAATCACTTCATCAGGAAAATATACAATTTAGCAGAAGATTCTGGAGATCACATCTCAGAGTTTTACCCAGTAATTTAGCACATTAAAAAACTATATTAACAATACACACACACACACACAAAGAAAATCCTGCTGATACACAATACCTTCAGTTCAGTGACTGAAGGAGCAGGTCACATCAAATACAGTGCGTACGCTCCATCACGTTCCCACACATCAGTTTCCTACCTCATCTCTCTAAAGTTCTCAGTTCACAACTAAAGTTTTTCGTTAACTCACTCTCAATTCCCCAAGGAGTGAGCGAGCTCATCCCTCCCCCGCTGTGCAGTTCAACGACTTGTATCGTAGGCCGATCTTATCATAGCTTCACCTCACCTGTCACGGGGTTCGTGACAGAGACAGCCATGTCTTAGTTTCCCCACACAGCGGTAGCCTTATTTCTGCTTTGTTCACCCAGATACCATCTTTTCTAACACTTTTTTCATAGATTTGAACCAAGAATGGATGGATGGACGGAGTGATCCGTAGATTTTAGTGAGCGAACACAAAAAGTCACTTATAGTCTCTTTCGGAATAAATGCATGACTTACATTTTAAAATGGGCTCAGGTCAAAACCAACTCCAACCCTACCTCAACAAAAAAAGCAATAAATTAAAACTTAGATAAAACAAAAAGCACACCTTGAAAATGTATATTATATATACCGGGAGAATTCAGAGAATTGTTTCAGCTTGCAAGAATGACAAGAGAATATAGTGTAACAAAGTGTATGTGATGATGATGGAAAGTCGTCCTAGAATTCACAGATCCAAAAGTTATTGATTTCTGAGGAAGAACAAAGTCGCCTTGTTTCTCTCCATACTCATAATCTTTCAGCTGTAGACTATGAGCTCTTTCTTCACCAGGTAAAAAATTTTCCTTCCCGAGAAATATGTGCGTGCGTGCATGCGTGTGCGTGAGTGTGTGTGTGGTTACTAAATCTGAATTTACTAAAAGGAGAGCATCTTGGATAGCGCTTTAAAAAAAAGGAAGTGAAGTGTTGTCTTGTTTTATTTTTCTTTTCTAGGCTGGAGCATACACGCTTAATCTGTGCAAATGAGTATTTTATTTCATCATAGATATTTGCAATGGTAATATCGATGTTTTCTTCTTGTCCACAGATTCTACGCTGCCCAGATATTTCTCGCGCTTTCTTTTCTCCACGACCACAATATATTGCACAGGTTAGTTCGAAGTGTTTCATCTGCAGCTCGATAGTTGTGGTAGGCGTGCGGTAGTGTTGCACAAAAATGTGAACAGTTTAGATAAGCTAAGTGAGTTTTGTCTTTGGTAAGTGGTTTGTTCATTTCGCGTATCACGTTTTCACCCAGAGACCTGAAACTGGACAACGTGCTGATGGATGGGACCGGCTACATACGTCTGTGTGACTTTGGCCTCAGCACGGACAACTTCCGAGACGATGACGAAGTGGGCAGTCCCTGCGGTACTTTCTTCTACCTGGCTCCGGAGGTAGGCAACGTCCAGCATGTAATTCCACGACATAGGCTGTGGGTTGTATTCTTTAAAGCCGGTCTCACAGGGTTCAATATGCACAAAGGAAACGACGGTTAAAAAAAATAAAAGCCTCCCCCTCCCGGCCCCCACCAACCTAAGCAGCCCTTTGCTGCAAAGGTTTCTCCTGGTATGCAGTCCACAGCAAAATGTTTGCCGAGATTCAGCGACGTGTTTCACTTACAGGTTTTCTTCTACCAAAAAACAAAAAAATTATGTGATCAGAAAATTAGATCCCATTGTGAGAACATTAAAACAAGCCTTTGCTGCAGACAGTGAACTATAGTTCTTTACCGCTGGGAGCTCTCTCTTGATTAGGACAAATGGTGCACGTGAGACCAGCATTATGCTCCTGGCGTCCATGTCCAACCTCCCATTTCCTTCATCCATCCCTCCCTTCGTATCTCTGCCGCCTACTCCTCCTCGCGCGTTAGCGGCGCGCGCGTCAAGCTGTTGCACGTGACAACGGAATCCTAACTTGGGAACGTCCTGTTTGTCTGCCCTTGACCGAGTGTCCTTTAACTTTCTTTGATGAATGGAATGGCTTTAATCGCTCGATCTCTTTAACATCTCATTCCCCCATCTTCCTCCCTCTTTATTTTTCATACATGTACATATAAAGCATATCATACATATATCGACTTATAGGCACCCAGAACACCCTCTTATTGTATCTTCCCTGTTTTAATGCTTTGTAATACACAGGAAAGAAAATTACGAGACATCTGTACGAGACTTCTTGCTGATTTTGATGCAGGTTTTCCATGGTGTGTACGGTAAGGCAGCCGACTGGTGGTCTTACGGGGTGCTCGTGTATCTAATGGCAACCGGTAAAGTAGGTATATGACGCCGCATCCTTTCATGTTGTTCTTTGACTGAGAGAGAGAGAGAGAGAGAGAGAGAGAGAGAGAGAGAGAGAGTGTGTGTGTGATGTTATGTTATATATTATGATGTATGTAATCGTAACCTACTGCATGCAGCGTGGCAGGCATTGCTTCCAGTATGTGCTTAGGCTGCCTTGGAGCAGTATGTTATATCTGTATTCCTTGTTTTTCTTTGGTCTTTGGAGACCAACACTTGTCCCACATCAATCTTCCTTCTCATACTCTGTCGCTTTTTGACTTGACTGAGACTTCTGTTGCATTTTCGTTAGCAGGAAAAGCTTTTTTTCGTCCATGTGGCGAGAAGAAGCTTTTGTTGACTTGGTGCCTTGGAATATCTGATTTCCCATCCTGTCACCGTTGTGCAGCTTCCGTTCCGTGGGAGAAACATAAAGGAACTCTTGCTGTCCATCACGCGCAAAGAGCCTACCTACGACTGTTTCATCAGCCCTGCACTCGTCTCCTTTCTTAAAAAAGTAACTGACATCGTTATCATTTTTGCCGTCATAATCATCGTCGTCATCATTGCTGTCATCGTTATCGTCATCATTGTTGTCATAATCGTTGTCGCCATATCCTCATTATTGTCGTAATCATTGTTTTTGTCATCATCATTGTTGCCATATCATTGCTGTCACCATCGTTGTCGTCATCGTCCATCGCCATAGCCATCTTTGTCACCATTCCCGCCGCCATCGTTATTACTTATCCTTCCCCCCCCCCCGGTATCTGAGTATTTGGGGGAGGGGGGATGACTGAGTGAGTGATCGCATCAGCTTGTGAGTTCCAAGTACTCCCATCTTTCTAATAGATAATTAAACAGTCTGTTATAATGAGGTGTCTCTAAGGTACACAATCTTTCGCCATTTCCCCTTGACTCGTCCCAGGGATTCCGCCCAAAGCGGACCGCCTCGGTGGTCTAGTGGTTAAGGCGTCCGCTTCCGAGGCGGGAGGTCGGAAGTTCGCATCCCGGCCGAGTCATACCTAAGACTCAAAAATTGGCAATCTAGTAACTGCCCTGCCAGACGCCTGGCACTACAGGGAACAGTACTAGGACTGGTTGACCCAGTGTCAGTATAATGTGACTGGGTGGGACTGAGGCCCGTGTTGCGCCAGCAGTCCCACGTGTGGCAGCACGTAATCTTTGTCTAAGCAACACCGTCCTGATATGCACACAGTTTGCGGCTGGACGTTAAGCAACAAATACCCCCCCCCCCGTCCGAAGCACAGCGGTAACGCGTGTATAATGAGTGTACAGAGTGTATAATGGGTTCTAAACCTGTGTCCGGCACACACACTTCCTCTGCATGTGGCATCTGTTTACATGGCTGGCTTTCAGGAGTTTCGTAAGGCTGCTTCGTTTATGATATAATCGTCTCTCCATCTTCCTTCTCCCCCTCCCCCTCTTCCCCATCACCCTCTCCTTTCTCCGTCACGATAAGTTGCCTTCGTTGCGGACTATGATAAACCAAACTTGATTTTCCCCTCTAGCTGGTCTGTATACAGTGTAAACAAAAGTATGACTGGTTTGTATTCTTTCTTCTTCTGCATTACAGTTGCTTAACAAGTCGGAGCGCGATCGGCCCGGGCACAAGTCTTCTGGTGACGTAAGCACGCTCTCGCGGGATCCCTTCTTCACTGACGTGGACTGGAAGGGCCTAAACACACGTTCTGTCACCCCTCCTCCGCTCCCTAAGTACCGTAAGCTTAACGAAACACGAAGCTGCAGAGTTATCTTCCAAGTGTGCAAAAAGTACAACCTGTCGTCGTGTGAGTGCGTGTTTGTCGTACGTGTTGCGATGTGGAATTCTCTAACAGTAAGTTCCTGAAAGTAGCGGAGGAAGTCGCTAGTGATCGAATCCCTTAACGCTCAAGAAAGTCGGACTTAGGCTGATTCGGACATGCAATCATTTCAGTCACAAACATATATGTCTATTAGACGTAGTAGATTAGAAAACGGCCTTAGGGAACCTGCTTTCGCTTCGTTAGATGTGATAACCTCGATTTGATTTAGCTCTGCGATCCTTTGCATCGACTACTTTCGACCCCCACCCCTCCTTTTTTCCCCTCAATCAGGCCCAGTGTAATGCATGTTTCATCGATGCCAACTGATTCAGTTCTTACGGCAACAGGTCTACAGTCCAGTGGGTGTGACGACAGCTTATCGCCTTCACTACACACCCTCCTGTCATCATCTTACCCAGCTGTGCAGCATCATCGTCAGTCCAGGAGGACCAGGTCAAGGTCACTAGACGTCGCGGCCTTAATGCCAGCATTTAAATGATTACTGACGATCTCTTGGCACAGGAATATATGTATATAATAACTATTTTTAAAATGTATATCAGATATACCAATAAAATTAACGTCGGTGATCTATGAAATTGCCCAATAAATAACTAGAAACTATATGGCACATAAAGGCGTCGGCTGGAAATAAGTAGGGGTCACGATCTATGCCAATACATTAATAGCTTT
Source organism: Lanistes nyassanus (assembly GCA_004794575.1). NCBI lineage: Eukaryota > Metazoa > Mollusca > Gastropoda > Architaenioglossa > Ampullariidae > Lanistes > Lanistes nyassanus. Next base: position 245,717 of record SMGT01010271.1, read on the forward strand.
ATTTATTCAGAGCCATCTAAATATTCCTGTTGGAGATGTTAAACATTCTGATCAACTATCGTGTGAAGATACGAAAGTTCTCGCTACCTGACAATATGTATTTACATGAACAGGAAATGCACGTACATCTCCACAATTATCCATATCCACATCACGATATCTCCATGATTATCCATATCCACATCACGATATCTCCATGATGATAATTGTACGCATGTCCTCGGTGTGTAAAAACTCATTTTTGGGCAGTTAGTGTCACATCTGCACTCATGTACTGCAAGCGCACGGTGATCAAAAACAAGTTGTCTGTTATCATTCTTACCTAACAATATATGATTAAATTCCATGGTACCTTAATGCGAATCGTGTTTGATATTTGTTTGCATGTGGGCATGCTCGAAAAGTGGGCAAGTTTGACGCATACGTGGCTCTGTGTGTGTGGTAGGAACAGGGAAATACTTCAAATACGTGCATCGAGGGTCAGTTGATCCCATGCCAATAGAAATCCTGCCCCCTTGTTAAAATCATAAATCGCAAGCCCCTTAGACTAAAGATTATTTTTCCTGACTGCTGTTCTCATACAACAAAGAGAAAAGAACATGGCCAAGTCGACATGATAAGGATTAGTTACTATAGTCCGTCGGGCTTGTAAAATTTTAGAACTTTCCCCATCGCCGTATTTGTGCGTGTGCGTGTGATATGATCGAGTGTGTACATGCGCATGCGGGCGAGCAAGAAAAAAGTGTTTATACATCAAAGTATAAGCTTGCGAAAGTTTAGTTAGATGCAGTTAGACCTACTTAACTGTACATGGACCACAGGTGAGGTGAGATGCAGAACAATGCCTGGTAGCTATTCGTATTCCGTTATTTGAAACACTCGATCGATCGTTTGCCGCAGTTATAGTCAGATTATGACGATGTGATGCTGACGGATCTGGGAGAAAGAGAAGTGTTGGGGGGGGGGGAAAGAGAAGTGTTGGGGGGGGGAGAAGTGTTGGAGGGAAAAAAGAGGGGTGAAGAGGAAATGGAGGTAGTGGTAGTGATCAGAGAGAAGGATGGCGGAAAACTAAAGGGGAAGAGATGGTGTTGTGCGTGATGACGGTGACAGATGAAGAAGAGGAGGTACGGTAACAATGATGATTTGACGATGATGTGTCAGAATAGAAGGGAGAATCATCCTTGACATAAATTTAAAGGTGCGTTAGCTCACGCTTATTAAGTACCTCACGGTTATCCTTCCTTTACGATAGCAAGTACCTCACGGTAAACCTTCCTTTACGATAGCTAAAATGTGCAGAATCAGAAAGTCTAGCATTTATATGCACAGCAAATCACAATAATTCCTAAACGAGTGTGCGCTTGGAAACTACTGACTACGACAACTAAACACTAAAACAGTGAGGAGCTGTATTAGTCAGTAAATTAGTCATTTAGTGTATACGACTACGAGGGGCAGTCGGATAAGCACACATTTTTAATTTTAGTGTCTGCCGGCGCTGGTTAACTTCTTATTATTCTCACATTTTCGTGAATCATTCTGAGGTATCAAAAACATCTTCGATAAGTCAATTTCGTGAAACAGCTCCTTTGTTCTACCCTGGGGACGTCCAACCATGGTCCAACCAACTGTTGTCAACAACGTAGAGTGTATGTAGCTGAAAGAAAATCCTTTCCGGGACGACGAAGTTACTTCCCTTTTGCACGATCACTTATATAGAAAACAAGTAGAGGTCACATTGATAGGGTCTTGTAGTCTTCGACACGGGTTGTTGGGCAAAGTGATTTAGGGTAAGGTTTTGAGACCATTGTTTCAGTTTCGATTTAAAAAATTGAGCTGCATTTAACAATTTATTTTAAATGTAGACAGGTGATTTTACTTGGTGATACAATAAATCCAAAAAGAGAGCAAACCAATAATAAAAAGTCAGTCCTCTTTCAAACTTGTCTTGACTTTACGACTTACTTTCAAAGTCTCTGTTAAAAACAGTCAGTACTGTTGACAACGGTTTGACTGAAATTTAAGTGCAGAATACTTGTATTTATCGCTACGTTATTTTGGCAGTGCACTTTCAAGGAGAAGGCAAAGCAATATGGCCTCTGAAAGGCAAGAAGCTTTATGCAGCGATCTGACTTTGTCGGGCCTCCCACCACCTACAGACCAACAAAAAGAGCTGGCTGTTCAGGCAATGCAAGAATTTGAGAAAGGACAGTTTTCTCCATGTGTGAACACCATGACGAAGCTGGGAAATCAACGCAGTGGTGACCCGAAAGTAGTGCACAATAAAGCTGTGGCATTATTTTACCAAAGTGGCATGTGTGCTGTCGAGGATTTGAAGACTGCTCTTCAGACAGTTTGCCAGATGGTATTGTAACAATTCATCTTATTTCAAAGTGCAGCATTTACAATTTGTAGGGTTAAATTTAATTTCAGTAAGCAATCATGTCAGCTATTCTGCTATCATTCATGGGTCTTGACAGTACCTTCCTCCAGTCTTGCCATCCTGTAGGGAGGTGGGTCTGTAACCGTGTAGTGTCTGTCCTGAGAGTTGAGCAACAGTAAGTGTGGTTACTTGTGTTGATGGGTGATGGCATAATGCAGAGGTACTGCGAAAACAATCCGAATCCATCAACCTGTGAATGGGGATTTGGAAGGCATCAAGGTAGAGATGGGTGGGTAGTGTCCTTACAAGTCTGACTCAGAGGAAAGTGTGATCTGCAACATCTTGCCCCCTTCCCCCAGTATGTAAACAAAAGGTTATGTAGACTGGTTTTACTTTTGTTTGTTTATACAGTTCTTGAACGGCCATTTAGACAGTCATTAAGACTATGACATGTATTCAGCATATAATAATATTATATTATAATATTCTAGACAAGACCATCAGATGATCCTACTGATGGTGTAGAGGATGTTGATAATGCAGTGCTGTACTACAACCAAGCTGTGTTAAACTACCACATGCGACATTACAAAGCAGCTCTTAACATTCTTGAGAAGGGATTCCCTTACATAGAGCCACCAGGTAGGCCTTATTTGGTTGATTATTTTGTTTTGTTGTTGTACCTTAATGGCATTTAAACAAGCCGAGGAATGTATAAAGAATGAGTGGAAGGTAGGCACAATTTCTGGATTTTTTGTGACACTTTTTAAAAATTCTTTGTTTTGACATAAGTTTAGAGTTCTGAAATCTGGTCAGCATTAAGCATATTACTTATGAATACTTTTGTCAAATACTGATGCTCAGTTTATTTATTGTTTGAGTCTGAGATGCTGGCATTTGAGAATATGAGCATTGTTGAAGTCGAAACATTGACATGTCAGTGACTGCAAATGAGGGGAATACTGGTGGATTTGCTTTAAATTTGACAAATCACTGCTTCTGTATATCACTGGCAGTACATGTGCTTCTTTTAGTTTACTAAGTGTTAATGCCTTTATAGGTGCAGTCAATAGGCAGCATGTTTTATCAGTGAGGCTGTACTGATAAACAAGCAACTGGTGCCAAGTGCATTAAACCCAAGCAATAAAGTTTTTTTTACAGACGAAGTACTTGCCCAAAATGTGCTGCTTCTGTGGGTAGAGCTGTACCTCTGTGTTTGCCAGGTGAGTTCAAATTTCGAGAGAAGCTGGAAAAGTTCAAAAGCAGTGGTGGGCTCACTCAAGCAACACGCTGGTTAAATTTCTGTGGTTATGGTATGCACTCCATTATGTTTCTTCAGTTATTTGTTTATTGTTTGGCATCAGGTCAGCAACTATGGGGATCTCATGATGAGGGAAGGAGTGGAGAGTGGGATTAAGGGTGTAGGAGAAATATGGGGAGGAATCTGAATTACCTGGAAACAAACTTTGATGGCCAGCCATGTAAATGTTTACTAATGATCCCCTGTTGCCTAGCTCTTTTGTCTGTTGAAAACCTCGCTGTACAGTCTAAGACTGAAAGAAAATATAATCTGCTAAATGTTAAGTATCAGTGCAATTAATCCTTACTTTTCGTCTTCTTAGTTATGATCGATGAGGAGGATAAGCATGGAGAATATACTTATGGGTGAACGTGGGGGTGCATGCATGCTTAGATGCATCAGCATAAAATTCGTAACACAGACATAGATAAGATATGGAGGGAGTTGCTTCAGTCTTATTGTTGAAATTGAGAACATCTAAAAATGCAAAGGAAGAAGCTGTATTTTTCCCCTCTGGAATTGCAGCCTGAAAAAGCTTTGACTATGCTGGCCTACTTGGAGAAATCACTCAACAGTGGCAAGGGAGGCCAGAGCACAGTAGAGAGAGGAGAAAAGGGAGAGCAGAACAGAGATGGTGGCAAGGAGTCTACAAACGCTGAGAACACTGAAACGCTGAGAGCCAGGCTTTGTCTGGTAAAACATTTATTTTTCACTGAAAGCACTGTTGGTGGTTTGAGCATGGAGGTATATGGTATCTGGCCAGCAAATAGAGATTCAGGCATAGACAAGAAAGTTGATAATCATTCGTTGCACTTTGAGCATTGGTTATGGGAACAGTGCTGTGTACAAATTATTGTATAATTAATGCAAAATGAACTATAATTGTTTAAGCATTTGGTACATTTTGTGTCTTGGTTAACCAAGGTTCTTGTCCCTCTGCAGTATAAAACAAGATGTCTAGCAATGAAGAAGTCTATGAAGTCTTGCAAGAGAGAAATCAAAACTTTAGTCAACACCTCAGGTTTGCCAACGGTGAGTGCCTGGCTTGTTTGTCTTGACTTTTTTGGGTTTTAAATAATATCCAGAGATGAGAATTTTCCTCTTTAAGCCAAATTTCTACTGTTTATGGGTCTGCCTTAGTCATTTTTCAGGGTCCATGTGCTATTTTTGTGTACTTTGAAGTGCTTTAATTTTGAAGTGTCTAAAAGTGGCCTTAAAAATGCATGCCGGCCATCTTAAACGACCGCTGACCTTTCGATACCGACATTTAAGGCCGCAAATTGCCCAGAAAGGACCATCAGGGTTAAAGACAAGAAGAACTGATGTTTTAATGTAAACATATGCTAAATAAAACTTCAATTCATGGTCAAAGGGAAACAGCCTTGTAATTCTGAATGGCTGAGCTACACATTAAAGAGTTTTATCCCTTTAACCACTGTATGGGCAGAACTGGGAATCCCCACAAGTTGTAGCTTAAATGCACGCTATTCAACTCACCATGGCACACAAGGCTACAGCATAAATGCATGCTATGCAGCACTCATTAAGTTAAAGTCCTTGATTTCGGGTTAAGTTCTTTTTAATTGTTCCTAGAGCCATTAGAAAAGTTCTCGTTCCTTTTAGCTACTTTTCTAGAGCCTTTTTTTAACAGCATTCTATTTTTCATGCTTCTTTTGTCCCTGTCTCTGCAGACATGCAAGTGAGATACAAGTTAAATTAGGGACTGGAGCTTGGGGTAATAAAGTGTAGTTACAAGGGAAACTGAGCTAGACTATATTACAAGGATAAAGTTGATGCTTCAGGCACTAACCCTTCATCAGGACAGAACATACAACACAAACAGGCAAATAACTAGAAAGTGGCACTTTAGTTATCTGTGTAGGAACACCACACAAAAAACACATGAAACACCTCTGGATCTTGCCAATTTTTCCTCATTTTCGACTTACCCCGGTTCTCATCCCTAAATATTCATAACATCTTTCTCCTTCCCATTTGTTTTCTCTCCTTACCTCTCTTTCTCTTGTGTGTACCCACATACCCCACTGTCATTCCTGCATATTGTTTGACTGATCCAGTAAATTTAATTTACAGTGGCTTTCTTTGCTTTTTAACACATTTCAGCCCTTGAAAGGTCTCTTATCATCCACCTCATTAAAGATCAAGAATAAACTGTAGAATATGCCTCACATCCATGTATGCAATTCTGTATAATATTAAACAGTAATTTAATTTTTTTTTGGTTACAGACCAAGTCGTGGTACACTGTTGATTAAATGTTTCAGTCTTGAAGCTGTTCATATTTTTGTATAGCCAGAATTTTTTGGAATGATGTAAACTTTCATGGCTAATAGTCAAGGATGGACTTGCAGGGGTCAGGTGTACAGTACCTGCGGGCTTACTTTGAGTATTTACGAAGCAGCTTCCGCAAAGCCCAGAAAATGCTGAGCTCCATGCCCAATTCTGGAGGAGGCTCCCCTGGAGAGAGCCTCCCGCTCATGTTCTACAACAATCTGGGCTGCATTCACTATCATCTGCGCAGACATCACACTGGTGCCCTATTCTTCCGAAGAGCCATGATGGAGAATGAAAAAATAGTGAAGGAAGTGAAAGGTGCTCAGAAAGGTCAGCCCTTTAGCTGCAGAATGTGATTCTGATGCCAACAGACGTTGTTTTCAAGAAAACCATATCATCTCATCTGTAAGAGTGGTGTCATCATCTGTAAGGGTGGTGGTTATTGAATGTATACCTCAAAGAGCATCCCTTACAGATGATGTGAAGTGTTTAAAGTAGACACAGTTAAACAGAGGCTTTTTTTCATGAGGCAAATAGAATGAACAAATGATTTCTCCTGAAGGGGATACTTCACAGCAAACTGATTAAAAAAAATTTTTGAAACGGTCAACATAGAAAGCATAAGAGCTATCTCTGTTTCTCAGGCAAGCCACTGCACACATTGGGAGCGAGTCGATACTTTGAACTTATGTACAACATGGGACTGCAGCTTTTACACTGTGGGAAGCCTGCTGCTGCCTTTGACTGTCTCATTCAGGCAGTTCAGGTTTATCAGGTGAACCCTAGGCTTTGGCTGCGACTGGCAGAGTGCTGCATCATGCACAACAAAGAGGTTAGTTGTGGTTCGTGTCCCAATGTGCCAGAGATCTAAAGCATGATGTACAGTGTGTGTATCCTGATCGGGTACACTGTTTTGAAAGTGGGGAATAAAAATGATCCTTCCAGGAAAACTATGGAACTCATGCCAAATAAAATAAAGAGAAAAATTCTCTTTAGTACTCAGTGATAAAAGCTTTTTTAAGAATGTAATCATGATGATACATTGTGCTACTGATGGAATCAAGGTGTCCTCTTTGATGGTTTGAATTTGTATAATCGTCGAGTCATCTCCATGCTGTAGTCAAGTTGATTCACCTTGGTGGTCAAGTTGATTACCCAGAGTGGTTGAGTTGACAAATTGTTGGCTTGACTGTAGACCTAATTATGAAAGGGTTTTATTTTGATTGAAATGTTAGGGAAGATTTAAAGCTGTTCAGAATTTTTGGTTAAAGAATATATAGGTTTTAAAATTTCACAAACTGTATTTTTATCTGCTTTGTTGTTTTACATTGTTGTTTCTGTGAGTATGATCTATTAATGTTATAAATCTTTAAAAATTTGTGCATAGGTTTGCGTGGTAATGCCCTTGTGTTCCAACAACTTTCAGAATAACGATGATGATGCTAGGCTTGAGAAGAGGCTACAGGTGATTGAGGGTTCTGTTGGCAGTGGAATTCACCGAAAAATAATCCTGGGTCCTGGCACAGGTCAAGATAAGCCAGGGTAACCAACTATTTTTTATGTGTTTTGCCTTGTTTTTGTGTACAGTTTATTTTGTGGTGAGCAAGCATCAGGTTTTTTTTCTCAGAAAAGTGTTTATTGTGGAAGCCTTGGAATAAACCATTATTTTTGCCCTTTGGTTAAAATAAATATTTAGTATTATTTTTCCAGAGCAGCATTGAAAGTAAAAAAAAACTGGGATTAAGCTTGCATGTTTGTGAGGTGAGAATCTCATACCCAACAGATATGAACATTTTACGCGTGAGTTGCTGAAAGAAGAAGATGGAAACCAGTGTCGGTAATTAATTTTGGCCTCTCTAATCCCATTGTTTTCCTTTATGGTGTATCTCGTGAACAGGGCCAGCACAAATCCACCTGCTCTGCCCTCTCTACAACTGGAGTTTGCTGCTCTGTGTCTTCGTAATGCTCTGCTTTTGCTTCCTGATGATCCGCTGGACTCGGATACCTCTTCAACTGAGGACAGCCCCGATGTAAAGTAGGTGAAGTTGCCTGGTTATGGTTAGAGCTTGTTAAAGACAGCTTTCTTCCTGGCTGGTGCTTAGCCATTTGCATTTTCATTTATAAATGTTTTACATACATAGTAGAAAATAATTGATACCCTGTGCAAGTTTTAAGAAAATAGGAAATGACAGTCTTCACTGCATGTTTTCATTCACCAGCAAGCCAAATCCAGAATCTGTGTTGGTCCCTGCTCCGCCAGCAAATCCAATGAGAATGGTGGAAGTAGCTAACTTGAGGTGAGGCAATTTGTTCATGTTCTCGTTTATCATGGAGCTCATGGTTGCTGCAGACCACCTGACTGTGTAACTGTTAAGGGGTCCCCATCCGAGGTGGGAAGTTGGTGGTTGTTTACGCCCTGGCTGATACCTGGCCCTGCCCATACCTAATACTTAAAGACTGGCAGTCTAGTACTACTGCCTTGCCAGACGCCTGGCCGAATGTCAGCATAATGTGGCTGGGTAGGACTGTGACTGTGTTGCAACAGCAGTCTCAGTGGCAGTACCATCCTGAAGTGCACCTAGCTTGTGACAGGACATTAAGCAACCACCAGCCATCATGGTCATTGAAGGTGTCATGTCCACATTCACCCATCAACATTTAATCATTTAATTTTCTGTGGGCCCATTGAGGGCAGCGTCCATCTTGTCTCCCTCGCTGCCTTGCCTCCGTTGACCTATGGATCAGGTACTCCTTTGCAGGTGGGTCAACTGGGGGACGTGTGCTGCATCCCATGGGTATCAAATCACTGGCTTCTGATTTGAAGGCCAGTGCTCCAACCACAAAGCCCTCTACTTCCCCTTAATTGGTTGAATGTATTGGATAATTATCTTTAAAATATATTGGTCCAGAAATAAAAATGACAAGTGGTTCATGATAAACTAGTTACCTGTGATGTGTACAACTCCACAGGAAAACTGCAGCTGTTACAGATGTTTTTGTCTGGGTAGGATTATGGAGTTTTATCATTTGGATTGTATTTTTAGGCAGTGCAGTGGGTTAAACTTCTTTCAACCCATGAAACTACCCCAACTCCCATTTCTGTCCCAGTTGGAGCCATTCAAATCACATCTGTTATAGTGGATTTCCTACCTTTGTTTATCATGTATTTACAAAAGAGCAGGAATCAGATTTTTCAAAACAGAAATTTTGAAAACTTCTTAAAATTTTTGAAGACTTCCACTTAGGGATGAAAATCAGAATAAGGACACTGGGGCAAACTTGAAAACAAACCACATAGTGTTCTTTGAAGAAGAGCTTTTGTAATATTTTGAAGTCTATATAAAGATGAGGGTTATTTTATGTAGCTTGCTACAGCATATGATAAAGTACATCACACTGCAACAACCTGGTTGAATTAAAAACAAGACCTCCCTGTACCATTTTGTGTCTTACTGTAGTATGGGACAGCTGCTTGCTTTTTAAGTATTTCTAGAACCAGAGGCTGTTGCAACAGGAAAGATCTCCTGTTATGTCATTACTTTCACTTCTGATTCTTGTAGGTGCTCGATACTTGCGGCCAGTGCTTACGTTGCTCTTTGTCTCAGTGACCATTTGATGGCACTGCAACATGCTGAAAACCTTCTTCGACAACCACGCCTGTCGGGTGCACAGCGGTAGGGATATGGTGTACACTGCTTAATCATGACTTACATATTCTATTTGTAATATTCCTTTAATTTTTACTTCTGTTTAAGAATTGCGTATTGAATTTATGTGGTGTGCAGTAGCTTTCAAAGTTTTTAAATATGCTTTGCTGAAGTCATGAAGGACGATCAATATAAAGGTGAACCCAAATCTCTTTTAGTTCAAGGGCATGTGGATGTCTATCCGAAAATTTATTTCTGTGCTGGAATAGATACGTGGAACATGATTATTAGCTACAGTTAATGCAGGGCATCATTCAGCACAAAGCTGCATCTGTCCAGCTTCTGAAGACATACAAGTGTTCTTTGGTGACTAGTAAGAACATCTTGAGTAGATGTGTTTAAGACAAGTTATCACTCTTCCTTTTTTTATGGATTTTTTTTCAAATGTTTGTTGCGTGTGTATATTTTCATATATGTGTACATGTGCATTTATGCTCATGCACAGGTGGGCAGGGATACTCATATCACGGCAGAGATTTTCCCTCTTTTTAGTTTATTTACTCAAAATAAAAAGCTAATGATTGTAAAGGGGGATGAAGAGAATAGTGATAGATGTGGTAAAGGGGTACGTGAAAGTTGGGTGCTTCAATAGCACTTTTATGAAGACATTTCCCCTTTTTCACCTCTTCAACCAGTCCTATGCCCTGATGTCTGTCCATGTGTGGTTCTATATGAGACTATGCCTGTGTTTTGCAAGTGTAGTTGTTGGCATACTGTGTGCAGGTATGTTGGTAACATGTACATGGCAGAGGCCCTGGTAGCACTGGATCGCGTGGCTGATGCCATAGGTCATCTAAGTCCTGACAGCCTCACACCGGCAGACATCAGCACTGTGCCACCAGAAGTCAAAGCAGACCCAGGTATTGCCTCTAGTTTCTGTTTCTAACAGCTACATTTTTTAGCAGAGCTGCAAGTTCAATTTGATCAGAAGATTAAGATCACTACTGAATCCAGTACTGTATAACAGAAGGGTAGTTTGATGTCATTAGGAAAAAATTTAAAGAAAAATAACAAGGAATATGTGACTGCCACTTGGAAATAAACCTAAGTAAACAAGAAGGAACTGTACCAAGCTACATGAAACGACATGGACAACAGTTTCGGGAATTGTCCCTTTATCAAGATGACACAAACACAAACAGAGACAGATAAAGACCAAAAAACAGGCACTTCAGTGAAGTAGGTCGTACAGCTTGCAGTCAAAATGCTGGGACAGGGTAGGCTTCACAGTAAAAGCTGGCTTGCAAGAGATGTCATGAGGGTAGCCAATCAGATCGTGCCTCTCCTCTGCAGCGGTAGCCAATCGCGTGGTGGAGAGACAGGGCTAGGGCATGGGTGGGTGAAGGTTAGTCACAAAGGGGGGTTAGTTACTAAAGGAAGTCACGAGAAAAAAGATCCAGGTAATAGAGAGAAAAAGACACAGTGCATTAAAGAGAAGATGAAGGGAAGTGGTTAAAAGATGCAACATTTTCACCGCAAGCTGTATGACCTACTTCACTTCACCAAGTGCCTGTTTGCTGTCTTTGTCTCTGTGTCGTCCTGATAAGGGGTAATGCCCCAAAACTGTTGTCATTTTATGTAGCTGGGTGCAGTTCCTTTTTTAGCTTCAGAAAAAAGTCTGTAAAAATTGTGCTGTTACAGTTCTGCCCCTCAGCAACAGTTTCAAAATTCTAATTACTGTCGGAAATCAGTAGTTACTTCCATTTCTACATAGCTCTTTTGCAAAGAATTTTTCAGTGCTGTCAAATTTCCTTCTTTTTTTTATTATCCTTGGATCAAACATAAAACAAATTAGGTTTTTGTTAGGTCACTATCGAATTGCAGAGAAGTTTCCTTTTTTTAACCATAACATCAAAGTGTAATAACTCAAACTGCTGAGCTGATAATTCATCCAACTACAAGAAGTACAACTACCAGCAGTGGTGTAGTACCTAAACCGCAAAACTCTGCTGTCTAAATGATGGATTTAATTCACTTGGAGGTCGTCATATTCAGTATTTTTTCATTTGAGGCAGGGATGTCATTTTTCTGTACTGTATTCTTTTTTTAATAATTGGCTCCTTACCCTTTTGTGCTGAAGTTGTCATTCAATTTCAGAGAAAATAGACAAGAATGATAAGGGAGAGAAAGAGGCAATAGAAAATTTAGAGGACAAAGGTAAGTTGTATGTGTTTATTTTTTTGGTTGTAAAATCTTAAAGTTCTTACTAATTGGTAAGGAAATTCAAGGGTGCTTAGAAATCACTACCTCAAACATCATTCTGTGATTTTAGCATCCATGTTTTGATCCTCCCCTGCCCCCACCCCCTTTTTTTAGCTTTTTTTTCCATTAACAGTTTACAGACAGCATTTGTTGTATTTGCTCACTGTGAAACCTCAGAATTTTGGTGGTGGTGGTGTGGTGGAGGGGGGGGGGTTAAGGGCAAGGGTTTATATTCATTTTAAACGCATCTGGCGTGTCTTAGGATCCTGTCACAAGTTGCAGTACATCCTTGTTACAGCTTGATTTTTAGTCTGTGTGTTGCATTCAGGGGCACTGTATCCTTGGATCCCACGAGACCTGCAGAAGGCAAAGGCCCTGATGCAGCATAACCTGGCCGTGGCGCATGCAGTGCGTGGGGAGTATGACAAAGCCAACAAGTATCTCTCAGAGGTGAGAATTTTGCGGGTGGGGGTGGGTACCAGACAACTTTCTTTCTTTGCATTTATCTTGGTCATATGTTGCTCTTAACTCTTTGGCGACACGCAGCCTGATTATCAAGCAACGGGCCCGACTGACCGTCGAGGACGCGCGCCCTGAACACATCTGACAGATTAAAAAATTTGCAGTGACGCATTTAACGGTATAAGGGAAGTAAACTTTGTATCATTGTAAAGCTCTATCATCGGTTGTTTCCCCTGCACTGTCTAAATGAGTTTCGGAAACAGTTTCGGCTTGCCAAACAAGGTTTAGTGTAGTGGCTGGCCAGGTCTACTTCCGTCGTTCACAACGGCTACATGTGTTTTGTTTGTTGTGTGTGCAAAAAGTGACTGTATTTGGGACCAAATAGTAAGTAGTAATACTTTTAACTAAAAGTATTGTTTCCATTGTGATGCCGAAGAATAGATCTTTCTAAATATGTAAAATATATTACTGTGAGTGTGGTAGTTTTTAAGCGGTATTTTTTTTTAACTCTTTGAGCCCATAGGGACCCGCAAAAAAAAGAAACTGTAGAGGCCGTATAGATTTACACGTTTTGAAAAAGCTGCCAATTAAAAACTACCACACTCCCAGTAATGTATTTAACATATTTAGAAAGATCTATTCTTCTGCATCACAACGGAAACAATACTTTAAGTTTAAAGTACTACTTACTATTTGGTCCCAAATATAGTCACTTTTCGCACACACAAAATGTAACACGTGTAGCCATTGTGACCGACGGAAGTAGACCTACACTTAAACCACGTTTGGCAAGCTGAAACTGTTTCCGAAACTCATTTAGACAGTGCAGGGGAGACAACCGATGATAGAGCTTTACAATGATACCAAGTTTTTACTTCCCTTATACCGTTGAATGCGTCGGGGAGATTTTAAAGTTGCCGCAATTTAGCTAGCTGTACTGACGCAAGGGTCGGCAGGCTCGCCGCAATTTAGCCGGAGCCAATGGGGTCAAAGAGTTAAAACATGTAAACCTATGCGGACTCAAGGGTCAGTCGGGGGTCACTAGAAGGCCGGCTGCGTGTTGCCAAAGAGTTAATAGTTATGTGATGGAGACACAAAAATCATGTTTTACAGTACTTAGCCACGGTCAAGAGGTGGATAAGATTCCAGTGGCATGGAAGCAGCTCCCCTCCACTTCCCTTTATCTGACACACACCTATTTTCAAATTTTACAAATTTCTGTTTTGGTCAAGCATAATATGTATGTTATTATTTGATTGTGGATTTGTAAACATACATTCACATATTGCTGTTTGTCTTGGTATGACCTTTTTCAGGGATCCAACAATAATGGCACCCCCCTGCCAGCTCAGATGTACTACCTGAAGCTGTACCTTGATCTGATGGAGGGTGAGTGCTGGCCGAGTGTTTGATTTTTAACTATTTGGCGACACGCAGCCGGCCTTCTAGTGACCGCCCGACTGACCCTTGAGTCCGCATAGATTTACATGTTTAAAAAAAAATACCGCTTAAAAACTACCACAGTCGGGCCCGTCGCTTGACATCATGCTGCGTGTCACCAAAGAGTTAAATGGTAGTAATGTGATGCTACACGACATAAGGTGTTGGATACAGAAGGGTGTATACCAATTTCTTTTGGGTGTTTCTTTTGGGTGTACTACGAAAAAACTGTTGAAGGCATCCATCAAGGATGCCCCTTTCTCCTGTCATGTTCAACATCTCGGCAACATCATGACAGAGACAGCGTCTGACTTCCAACTATTAACTCTTTGCCCTAACATAGCATAGATCTATGCATGACCTTGACTGCACACAGATCTTGGCATGTTTAAAAAAAAAATGCTGCTAATTACGACACTTGCAGTAGTAGTCTTTATTTGCAAAGATCAATTCTTGAAATTATTGGAAAATGTTAAATATTAGATTTGATGTCATCCAGGTTCGAATCCTACCTGTTGATTAGTTCTATATGCAGACACAATGTAAATTTACTATTCACACATCACCTATTCCAGGGAGAAGACAGATGGCCCAGCTAGTTATCAAGGAGCACTTTGGACACGTTACACCTAACCGGTTTCAACCCTAGCTTGTAATGGCCAGGGGACCTGTATAAATGACAGGAAGATTGTGGTGCCATAAAATCTTCAGCATGAGATTGCCCTATATCAGACCATTTCTTGAACAATACGCCACAGAATGCAGAGGTGCGGTTCTCATGTTGGAAACATTTGAGTGAACATAATTTTCTTGTGACATCAGAATGCTTGTGTGAGAAGATCTATGTAAAATAAAAGTATTTTTAGAGTGAAAATACCAGCTTGATTAAAAATCTGTTCTTGCAGATTGTTTTGGCTGTTGTATGTTTTAGTGTTCTAGGACAAAGACACAGATCTCACCAAGCCTGTAGTACAGTTCAGAAAAAAACTGGCCTCCTTTTCACGTTAAGATCAGGAAGTGGCATGTAATGTGGAGAAAAAAACTGGCCTCCTTTTCACGTTAAGATCAGGAAGTGGCATGTAATGTGGAAAAGTTTGGTATGCAACAAGGAGTGTAACGTGGCTGACCAACTGGATCACGGATATCAGCTATAAACACATTTTTTTTACAGTTCTGGACAACTTTTAAATGACCAATATACTTCGAGCCATTTAGGTTGGCACTTCTGGCAGTTTAATGAGAAAGGGCCACATTCATTTCCTGCAAGAACAAACGAAAAAAGCAAAGCTTTCAATACTTTATTTTTAAAAAGGAGGTAGTAAAAGGTCGAAACCAACAAAGCACACAACAATTATCCCAAATTAAGAAAAAGTCTGCTCCTTAGTAATCAACATGAAGCTTTGAGGTAACCATGAAACAATGTAAGGACTGTTGATGTACAAGATTTAATATAACACACTGAAAATGGCCAGTGAGTAAGGAACAAACCTTATGTGTTTCTTTGACACCTGAGATTTTGTTGCATTTTCCATTCATTCACAGCATTCTAATCATAAATATATCTGTAGTTCCAACGTATCAACGTCTTCATACCTGCGCCATCACAAATGTGAACAAAGTTCTCTGGTGGCCCATAAGGTTCTGATAAATATGGCTTTAAAGAAGAGATGTATCTGTCATTTTACGTAGGGTTTTATACACTTCATTAAATAATCTCTTTTGTGATGAATGTTTTTGGTCAACATGTCTGGGACCAGAACAACATGAAATGAAACAGTTGATACTATACTGTATAAAGGATTTATGTATGGGTATTATATCCAACACTGTATGGGTTATATACAAGTTTGTAAGCACTGCAACGTGTCGTAAGTGTTACTTCGTGACAGCAGTTAAGGGGACGACAACCTCCTGTTCCAAGAATTGCTATTTACACTTTGTCTACTAACATCTTAATTCATCAAAAGCAGGTTTAGCTAGTGGAGGTGCAACTGGATGAAACTGGATGCAATTTCAGTTCTTGGAAAGGCTTTTGGTGCAAAGTCTTACTTTGATTTTGCAGCTTTATCTGTCCGAGACAATACATCCTTTTACAGATATGCACAGTCTACAGCAGGCTTTGCTTAAAACTGCATGCACAGCACAAGCCTTGAACGTTAGTGAGGAGCTAGGGTTTATTTTTGAAAATAGTAACTTGTGAATCATTCTGAATGACAAAACTCACTGCTTTTAAAGGTATACCTGTACACTAGGGATAAGTTTATCAAGTGTTATCTACGAAATGGTAAATTCAAAAATTCCATAAAATGCATGACAGCAACAGAAAAGACCTCAATTCTCCTTTCTGATCTACTTATACAAACCTCTACTAAAAAGGAAGGGGGTGGGGAGTGAATATTTAAAACACTGTAAACACTAAAAACACACACACAAATGCCACACTAAATGTTTAAAAAAAAACCCAACCTATTCATACCAAAGGTTCTTCTGTTCACAATCACTGTAAAAAGCATGAAAAATAAAACTGTTCCCAAATAAAACATGCTGCAACTGCTGGGAATGTGGGACCCGTGACAGAAAAAAAGCACCTTGCAATGCTTGTCCGCTAAACGTTCCATTTACATAGGGCAGAAGCTCAGGTGTTTTCATATGCTTGTGCACAAGGTGAAAGTGAAACATTGCAAGTTTGGAAACCCCTGATTAATATCGCAAACAAGTCGGAGAAAAAAGATTGGTAGTTGTAGGCTTGACTGTCCAAATGTAACATGCAGTTTTCTCCAAGAATGCTTTGAAAAGCAAACATGCAACGACCAGTAATAGCTTTAGCATCATATTCTCCAGAGCAAGTACAGTAGCATGTTGAAAAATTTTTAGCGAAATGAGATTTGTCTCCCAATACAGTCAAAGATGGCATCCTACCAAACAAGTTCAGCTGCCACTTCTTTGAATGACTCCACGACACAAATACAGGTTTGAGAACCCGAGGTATTAAATCCTTGCCTGCGTCTTCGACTGCATTATTCTCTGAACAAGAAAACAACGACTATGTGAAACCTGCTAAACAGTCTCCAAATCACACCTCTTTTCAGTCTACTCCCTCTTTTTATTCTACAATTTGCATAATGTAGAGCTTTGGTCTTGTTCCCAATCTGCTTTGCTTACTTCAAAATGTGAGATCATATCTGCAGTAGTAAGATTTAAGGACATAACAGTAAAAGCAGCCTATGAGGTTTCTGGGCTTAATACAATAGGAGACCAACTGCTCACTCTTGCCTTATATTCTTCAAACATCAGTGAAATATATCTTTACTAGTTTTTGCACGCACAAAAAATCCCCCAACAAGATAAAATACTCATTTTACATCTAACATACAAAAACATGTTTCATGTCACCAAGAGCAAAAATGCAAAGACCACAGGCATAAACCTAGCTGTTGTGGCCAACACCAATGATGTTAAGCAGCCAGAGCAAGCTGTTAGCAGCACTGTACAAGTCAAACCTAAATGACCCTGAATGGAGTGAAAATGACAGGAATCCACAAAAAGCAATCACAAACTGGGCATTTCTGAAATGTACACCATCTTTATAACTGTATCCTTGGCACACCTTCATGAGCACGAGCCAAACATTTCTCAAATGTTAAATTTCAACAGCTCAAACCTTGGCACAAGAACCATAAGCAGAGGCAGTTAAAATGTGGGCTGTATCACAAAGGTAATTATGCATTGTGCATTCTTCATTCACAAAACTCTCCACCATGGTGTGAAGTCTTGGACCAAAATGTGACAAGACTGCCACCTACTCCCCCCACCCAATGCCAAAGGTTACCCGACTGGCTTATCACTGCACCACACCCTACTTTCATTTAAAGTACATTTAATTACATAAAACTTTGGCAGAATCAGCAGGCAGTGATTGTAATTACACATCAGCAAAAATAATTTAGCCATGCCATTGGAATTTTTTTTTAAGCAAGCTCAACAACTGGCAAGTGGCGAGTACTTTAAAATGGGCATGTCAATAATAGATTGAACAGCCTTTTATTTATCTACTGGCCATGTGACTTTCTTGTGCATGGGAGGTCTGAAAAGATATGCTTTAACTTTTATACAATTATGACAGATGTAGTCACTTCAAGTAAATGTCATTTGCTTTTCTGCACACACTTTGTGTACAAAACTGTGCTTTTTCTCAGCTCAGGATAAAAGTTAGCTCTGAAATTCTCATTTCACTACAAAAGTTATGGTTGTCAGACTGGGGAACAGTTCACAGCAATCATGGGTGAATATAATCACAACAATCACCGGTCACCTAAACAAGTTAATAATGAAACATGAAATAATGAAATTGGTTAACCTTTAACTTGAGGATACTTGAGCCATACGTCAAACAATTCAAAGCAAGCCATTCTGGTGGCACAAGACTATCACATAGCACATTATAATGTGGGAAAAAAACCATTCAAATGGGATGTCATTTTACATAACATAAAAATACTTGGAAGCTGCCCAAGTTAAAAAAACATCAAAAGAAAATAGGCTCCAGGGCTTCAACCCAGACAGCATATTTTAACTATGGGGGAAACTTTCAAAATATAACCAATATGGTTGGGTGAGGTGGAAAAGTAGCTGTATACAATCTCAGCCTGAAGCCTTCATGTCCAGACTTTTTAAGCATCATTTAGTCACGCTAAAGAGTGGCTGAGTACAGAAGCAGTACACAAGAATCAGGAGCCTAAGCTACAGGTTTATGCTTCTGCAAATTTTATGCCCTTCATCCATTTAAAAAAAATCCACAGATTCAGAGCTGCAGATGTGGCTAGCACCCGAGACTGTAGTGGCCTCAGTCAAAACATCAGAGTCCTGCTCCATCAATATCAGTGAAAATCCTACAACAATATCAAATATCTTCAAAAGTGACAAAGTAGTTGGGAATGGGGAAAAGAAAGGGGAGGACATGTTAGTTGGGGTACATAAACCTTTTTTGAAAACACTAAAAAATAAATGCTTACCAATACCAAGTACTGATCACCTCTCCATGATAATGAGCAATTGTTATGCAACAGCAAATCTACACAACTGACAATGCAAAAGTGAGTTTAAAATCCATATAATATGTGGTAACACATTCAAAGGCTGCATCAAAACTAGATTCCTAAAGTCCATGTAAAATCCCTGAGGCATCAACAGACAAAGCACAGGCAACAAAGCTAACACGCTTCCCGCACCCTCTAAAACGTGAAGCTTCAAGCTTTTGACAACAAAATGATCAGCTGCAGTTAAAAAGATTCAGGACTGCAGGATGCATCCTGACAAAAAACCCACACTGCATTTTTCACCCCATGAACACTACTGGCAGACTCTTTTCCCATCCTCAATTGTCCAGCATCGTTCTTCCAGCCATCTTTGCCGTTCTTCATAAGTCCTGATCTTTTACTTACTCCTACTGGCACCAGGCTGTTTTTATGCTCCTGGCCATTCCCATTTGCACTTCTTTTGCAAATTCCACCATTTTCCAGCGATTCATCTGAATTGGACAGAGAAGATGTTCGCTCCTCTGACTGATACATGCACAGCAGTGAATCATCTGGGGCTGAAGCAACGCTGAGAATTCGCCGTGTGCTTCCTTCACGATTAGGTATGGTGTAAATGGCAGTTGGCTGAAGAAAGACTTCACGTGCAGCCCCTACAAAATGCCTTTCATTTGTTAGACTGGGATCAGACAGAAACCCAGCAAAAAGCTCCCTGCTGAATACTAACACTCTCATGTTCTTTGAATCAGCTATAAGAACATTGTCTAGTCTGTCGACACAAATGCCTTGTGGACGATTCAGCCCAATCTGCCCATCTGATTTGGTCACGCGATAGACAGCAAATGAATTTAATGATGTTGAAGCTGCAAAGACAACTAGTCGATGAAGATTAAAATCTGTAGCATATAGATTTCCATGGCTGTCAAAGGTGACCCCTCGAACACTGTCCAGCAGGCATGATTCACCAACAGTCCTGAGGAAGCTTCCATCACGACTCAAAAGTTGTACCCGATTATTCTTAGAATCCGAAACCGCTATATTTCCATCAGGACTGTAAGCAACATCCCACGGAAAATTGAATGCCAGTCCTGGGGGCTTCTTAGCTTGGTGTGATGCAGTTGGCGAGCCCGCCTCAAAAAGGAACTGTCCATCTTCTGTGAAGACTTGTATCCTGTGGTTGTCTTTATCCACAACCGCAACCCTTCCATCAAAAGTGCTACATGCAACACTCACCGGTTTCCGGAACTGCCTGTGTCCATCTCCCTCCTCGCCAAAAGTGAACTCAACAGGTCCGATGCAATGGCCATCTTTGATGGAGCAAACAATTATTCTGTGATTGCCACGATCTGCTATGTACAGCCTGGACAATGATCTGTTGACAGCCATCCCCCAGGCTCTGTTCAGCTCCCCGCAGTCAAGATAGACTGCGTCTGGTCCCTTGGTGGTGCTGATGTAAGCGCTCCTCTCTCTGCACTGGATGGTGTAGGGGCTAGCGGCAACCGTGTTTCCCCGGATCTTGACCATCAGGGTGTGCTGGCCCTTGGCTGAAAATGTGAAGTAGAAAATAAAGATGTCGCCATCCCTATCTACATTTAACCGGTGCTCTTTATGGTCCGGAGTAGTAAGACAGGCCACAAAGCCTTCATCACATACTGACTGATTTGCAGCATTCTGAGGAAATACAACAAACTTGCCTTTAATGCCACGAACAGTGTGGTGAAGATCCTCGCTCCTGATGATGCACGACTTGGGCTCTGAATGCGATGCGACCGATCCAATGGCAGAGATGTACTGGAAAACCCTTTCATCAGGTGGCAGGAACTTGTAGTCCTTCACCTCAAAAGGCAATCTGGCGTCTTCGCGTACCCGCTGCATCATGGCATCAATTTCCTGACTGTGATGGCTAATGGCTATGTCTTGCTCAGATTCCAGCGCATGGTTCAGGATGAGAATCAGCTGACGTGTCAGCTCTAGGTCCACTTCAGTTCTATGAAGGCATTCCATCAGTGCCACACCCTTAGCTTCAGCTATCTTGTGACTCTCCATCAACCTGTTTTGCTCTGTTTCCATCACCTTCTCCTGGATCATCTTGAAATGATCTTTGATTTCAGAGCCCACAGCCTCCTCTTTCTTGCGAATTACATTCGGCACGTCATTCAAATAGCTTATGTAGGAGATCCTCTGCTTCTCACACATCCTGAGCTTTTCAATAAGATCAGTTATCTGGTCTCGCTGAGTGGACTCCTTGATGGAGCTATTGTAATTGCTAGACTTGCATTTTGCCGTTTCTTCCAGCACTGAATAGCAGCTGTGAACAGGAGGCTGGTTAGCTGAAAACCCATTCATGTTTAAGGGCGATTTATCATTGGGGCTGAGTCTTGGACTCTTTTGGGAAGGGATTGGAACCAAAGGAAGTGTGGCTGTGTTCTCTGCTGGAGGTATCATTGGTGTTTTTATCTGTGGCCGCTGCCCTGACTGGTTTTGAAAGCCGAAAGGCGAGAAGGTTTCCAATTGGCATGTATCTTCAAACGGTGCAAAGACAGATCTGGCATTTCTTTCTAGCATGTTAAGCTGCTGACCTTCAAACTGCTTTTCCTGAAACAGTTGCTTGGCAATATGACTAGGAATATCACCCCCCAGATCTGGGCCCTCAAGACCTGGAGAGTTTCTGTGGCTGATGACAGTGGAGTCTTTCTCCACTGTGGACCCTGAAGATGGCTTGAAATGCTGAGTAGGACCTGATGCTGCACCATTGCTGCATGTCCTGAGAGATGCACTATAAATCTGATTGGTCATCGTGTTACTGGGATGGTTGGTTATAGCCCTTACAGATGACGAGACAGGTGCTGATGAGTGATGGGAAGCAACTCTGGAAGCACTACTTACATAAGACTGAAAAATGTCACTGGAAAACTGGTTCTCATGATTGGAATTCGCGTGATTGTGAGGACCTGATGAAGGCTGTACAGAAAACAGGTGGTAGCTCTGGGCTCCCTGAGGGTGAGGTTGACGTACCTGAGAGGAATGGAGTGGCCGAGACAAATGGTGCTGCTGGAAGTTCTGCTGCCGCAGCGTCTGCTGTGCACCCGCTGAAGCTGTCGCTATGCGATGGGAGTTGTCCGCTGGAAAAGCCTGAGGAAATGGACCTACCGAACATGGCTGCTGTTCGACGAAACCAAATGGTACATGTGCTGAGCTTGAGGTAGACTTCTGCTGCACTGAGTGCTCCTCGAAGAAGACGAGAGGCTGGTGCATGAACTGAGGCTCTGGTAACGCTGGTTGATGTCTGACATCAAAGAGCTGTGCACAGTGCATGCATATCGGCACGCCGTCAAAGTCATAGACGTGGCTTGTTGCACTCTTGCACACTGTACAGACTCCACAGATCTCTTGGCTCTCCGAGACAAGAGGCATATCGATACCCATGCCATGTCTGTGCTGTGGAGGCATCTGCTGGAAATGGGGGAAAAGAAGATAAAATTACTGGCAATGAAAACAGGTGGATTAAATTCAACTCTTAACATGGTCCATGGTTTAAAGGGCGACTACTTGCATGAAATGGGATTGTCACAAAGGATGAGCATACACACAGTCCCAAAAAAAGTGAAACTGCAAAGTCACAAAGAAGGAATCTTTTTTATGCCTTCGGTGATACGAGTTCTGACACCATACACCATGTCCATGCAATTCTATATAACGTCCTAATTTTGTTACATTCTCTTCTCAGATGCCCCAGATATTGTCAATGAAAGTGATAGTTGATACACACTTATTTTGGGATTTGTGCGGCTTAGGAATGGGGAAACATTCATAAAGTTGTTTTACAAAGCCAACGTGGCTTCCTACTTTATATAAACCTGAAATAAATGCCTAAAGATTAAGCATATCAATCCAAACAAGTCAGAAAATAAAATATGTTTGGATAAATTAGAAAGAAATATCCACGCCTGGCTCCCTACTTGAGGAAAACACTGGGACCCTGAGGCTTTCGGCAGTGTTGTAATTACAACAATCTTAATTGAAAAGTGATAAAAAGCAAATAAATATAACACTGGAAAAGTTCTCTCTCATCTACTGTATGAATACTTGTGTTTTGCTTCTTCTAAACCTTATTGCAGTTCTTTCATAAGCTGTTTACAACATCTGCAATACAACAGCGGACAACATCAGTAAAGCATGAGCCACAAAATAAATTTTTAGACTAAAGCACATAAAAGCTGCTAGGATACAAAAAAAATTTCATAATTTTGAAATAGGCATACTGGGTAAAAAAATTTAAAAGGTCATCCTTATCTTTTTGACAAATCATGTGATATCAATAAGTTAACAAAGGCTTACGTTTGAGCATCACAGTCACACTATGAACGACAGATTTGGTGAATTTTTCTCATCATCCATCTTTTTAATATCCTTATCAGAAATTTTAAATGACTTATCTTATGAGTAGAAACAATCAATTTTGAGCTCAGAACTGCTTATATTTTCAAGATAGATATTTAAGTTTGAAAGCTCTGCCCAAAACATGGTCACGAGCAAACATGAAAAGACTGAAATCAGTATAGCCTCGCTTCATGGTGGTTTAAAAGCACAAGTGTCAAATTTTTTACATTTGAGTGACACTTAAAATTTCCTACTGATAACTTAGCAACAACAAAAAATGCCACTGAGAAAGCTTAGTGTAATTTAAAAAGAAACAAAGTAACCAACACGTCGATGCTAGGACATGATCAAGGGAACGAACTTTTAAAAGTTAAAGAAGCTGCATTCCTACAATATTTTCCTGTGGTCATTCCCTCCAACCCTAAGACCACCTTGGTGGTGGTGTAGTGGTTAAGCCAGTTAAGGAGTCCACCTCTAAGGCAGAAGGTTGGTGGTAAGCACCCCAGCAGATCATACCTCACACTTGCAATTTTTCAATCTAGTATGTGCCCTGCCAGATGCCTGGCACTACAGGGAACAGTACTAGGACTGGTTGGCCCAGTGTTAGTATAATGCAACTGGGTGGGACTGAAGCCTGTGTTGCGACTGTGGTCCCAGTTTGGCAGCACATTAACTTGTCTCGAGCAGCACTGTCCTGATATGCACCTCATTTGCAACTAGACGTGAATCAACAAAAACTAAACCATCCATCCCAGAGAAGAAACCAAGATTGTTCTGAAATGAAAAAAGAGCTGGCCAGTTCTGTTACACTTAATTTTTAACAAAATGAACAAATGAACAAAATGCAGCTGTACAAGTTCAAAAACTATGTTTAAGGCTGAACATTCATATGAAGCCGACTGCCTGGGACAAGCAAATCAGTTCATCCAGCCAAGTAAAGTTTTATATTTTGTAGTATACACTTTCATCCTGTGATAGTTCAGCAGCGGAAGGTGTCAAAAAACCATAATGAATTTTTGTAATTTCTTGACAGCTGTATAAGAACATTTATATCAAATCTCCTGAGCACTAATCAAAAGCAAGCTGCCTGCGCACTAAAGCTTAACCAACAATCACGAGTGAGTACCACTAGTCAAATTTCCACTAAGGCAAACCATCGCACATGCCCACATCTTGCTGTCCAGCCTAACAAATGCAGGGAGGAAAAGGGGTTGAGAGCATGTGGTGCAAGGGTTAGCATGAAGATGGTGAGAATAAAATGGGCAAGATGCCATTTCCCACAACCTGTAACACTTCTTTTGTATGTCATGCCTGTATACAGGACTAACTGCTTCAGCTTGTCATAAAGAATTAGTTGCTTTGCTCCACAAGATAAACAAACCAGGAAGTGGAGCAAGTCGCACCAACTGACATGAAAAGTAAATCTCAGTTCCATTACATGTTTTAATCTGATACACATCCTGAGATAGGAACTTGGAAAACTCATGAACTGATGTACCTTATTAAAATTCAATTTAATTAATGTGTATAATTTTAAGATGCTATAGTAGTATTAGTAATACTACTATTAAACATAGCACAAATTCACTGAAAAAGATCATGAAAGTTACCAGTTAAGACATGAAGGAATACCTAAGCAAAAACAAAATACAGGAATAGAAAGTGAATTGCGAAGGTTTCAAAAGTAGAGCTCAAGACTAGGTTAGCAGTAAGATCAGTGAGGACAGGGCCTCCCCACCTTGGGGATGATGAGCAATCCCCACCAGCAGAGCAGACCACAGCAAAAACCAGCAGCATGAATTGAGTTGCAGGGTACTATTAGTATTAAACTATTACCAGTCCAACTTTATTACCACCAAAAGGCCATTCCCCCAAATAACTTCACACCCCTCCCTCTTCCCCTCTCCCCCATCCAGCTTTCACCAATGAAGTGTGAAATGGTCACTAGATGGAGCCACTTTTTCTCCAAAGGAAGGTGCAAGCCCCATGACTGTAGCATTCTGATACCAGTGCACTTTAAACAGGCTATCATTGTGCAAGAGTACTTAATGCTATGTGCTTGTTTTTGAAGATGCCTTATGCACCACCACGGAGTGGATTCAAATTAATGAAGCTTGTTATCTTTTGCAACATATATGCAAAGTGTGCATCCAACATTTTTTAACTGCAATTTTCCAAACATAAACATTGCATTTTTCAAAACTGTTTATCTTTGTATTCTAACACTTCCTGAAGACCACTGGTGAATTATGAGTAATCAAAGAAATTTTTCTGGACACTTTTTCCTCCTGGTTCAGTTTCCCCTGTATTGTTTCTGCATTATCCTTTAAATAGTTTTCCATAAATCTAGGATAGTAAAAAGATGCAAACTGGAGAAACCAGATCATATTACTAAAACTATGGTGGAAATAAATTTGTAATGGAAATTTAAAGAAATAGCCACAAATTGAGAAAATTTCCAAAACTTTTTTGGGAATAGGATTGCATGTCCTCAGTTTATATTAAAAAAAACCACAACAGGGAAGAAAGGAACACGTTTTCACACACAATTATAGCATCACAAAAACTGCAAGCACGTGCAAAAGTGTTTATGCACAGAAAAAGGCACCCATGTAATTTTTTTTAAAAAGAAAAATCTATAAAACAAGCAGAAAAAATTTTTAAAAAGCGGGAAGCGAGGAGTTCTCAAAGAGAAAAATAAGCGTTTCCTAAAAAAAAATTAGAAGCAAACGGCAAACTAAAAATAAAAAATAAACGTCTTTAAAACTTTCTCAAAAACGGAAAAGGACGCAGTTGTGAATGAACAGAAGCAGCTTTTGAAAATATGTGATACCTGCTGCGGCAATCCTTGTAGGTCCTCTTGGACGGAAAACAAATCTGCCGCCTGAGTAAGTTGTGGAACGTTAAACTGCAGCAAAGCATCTGACCCTAAGATAGCGGCTAGGTAGCTTTCCTCGTGATTTGCATCGGAACTGCTTTCCTGAGCACTGTTCACGAACGATTCGCTTCGGTTACGTAGATCAGCGCATACGGGGCAGAGGGTCGAGGAATACTGAGTCGGAAGTTTGTACTTGCACCAGCAAGGTCCACAAATTTGGTGACCACACTCTGGAAACCCCAGGGCTCGATGCTCATCTATGTTTCTCTCGCAGATGAAACACTCTCTGAAAACATCGCCTGGAAATTTAGCAGCCATGGTCAGCAGATCTGTGGTGAGGTAGATTTAGACCCGTAAAATGAATTTGAAAATGACTACGTGGTATCACATCGTGAATTGTTGGTCGGCAGACTCTATGTCACTTACACTTTCGCTTGCAAATCCCCAGGCCTTCGACCAAGGTATTGCAATCGCCATCGACCTGTAGCCGTAAGTCTTTGGTGAAATCGTCTGCGGCCTTCTACAGCGCAACATGATCACGAACAGGTTACTCCACACGCCTTGATGAGTAAGGTCCAAACACAGTATCCATCCTAGGGCGGAGTGTGAATCTGAACTACCAGTATCGGTGGTGCGTAACCCATTTTATTGTGATGCGCCATCTTTCTGTAACAGAAACTGGGTTGGATACCTATCCTTATTTCCTAACGATCTTTTAGCCAATCAGAACAGCTCTCTCAAAGTAGCGTTGGTCGAAAAAATGAGCGAGTCTAAAATGTAGGTCATAAGGGAGAAGAGACTGCGCTAGCTGTCGTTCCCACGCAAGACGGAAGTTTTGGGGTAAACTCGCCATCTGACTTTGCAAAAACGCTTAGAAATTCCAGAATGTACTTACGACACCTGAAATCGGCAAAGAATCATCTTCAGACACAAAAGGAAAACGTTACAGAAAATTTTATAAATTGGGGTTTTTTTCCGCTACCTTGTGGTTACGAAAGAAAGACTTGCGGAAGAAGCAACAAGCTGTCACCACCTACCTTCAAGTTGGCTCGCTCCCCCTCTGTGTGCGTGTGCGCGCGCGCGTCTTCGTGGTTTATTAACGCATAAAGTTGATAGATGTAAACAATCGCCTACTGACTTAGCGATTTCCTCACTAAGCAAAGGTGCCGAGCGAACGAACTGCTTATGTACATCATGAGTTCCACAAAGACCTCGCGGAGTTTGTTTTTTTCATTGCGCCACTGCGGCCGTAATATTTAACGAACTGTTCGATCGTCCGACCCTCCTTTGTACTGTCACAGTTATATGTATGTTACAGGGGGTCTATAGATGTAACGCGGTGACCGTTCAATTTTACATATACGAACATAATTTCATCACTCTTAAGACTTCGACATTTTCAATTTGGTTTATGAAACAAACGTATGCGAGAACTACATTGGGGCAGAAAGAAATATGACTACATATGTTGTCAAAGTGCCTCAGTGACGTATTTTATTTATAGCATAGGTTTGTGTTGAATGAGTCTTCCGGTCGTAATAAGCGCGGTCCTCAGGCCTGTTCGCCGTGTGTAGTTTACGTGCATCTTTACGTATGGACAGAAGATCTGAAGGCAGGTGCAACCGGCCAGTCCAAGAAAGAAGAACACTAAACACACAATGTATCGCACAAACAGTAAGCATGGGAAAAATGGAGCCAATTTAACCAGCGCAGCAAAACCTTGGTCTCTTTCCTCCCTTTCTGATCTCTGTGTTTTACTGTATTGTGTTTTAGTTGCAGTGTTGAAAAAAAACTGTTGTCAATAGTTTTCAATCTGTAAGCATTTTTAACGCGCACGGAAACTTGTACAATCGTCTAGAAGCAGCGTTTGCTGGCCACATCTGGTAATCCACCCGTTTGGCAGTTTGTTTTTTGGGAAAATGCTTCCACCTGTCGGTGATTTCGCACTATAGGGGAGAGGGGAAGGTGGTGATTGGGGGGCTGGTGGGGGCGTGCTCTGATTGCGGCGGTAGAACGTGGTGGTGGAGGCTGTTGTTCTGTGGTGTCCTGGCTTCTTTGGTTTGCTGTTGTCGCTGTCCCTGCTGGCTCTTTCCTACTGATCTATCCCAAAGTGCTAGACGTTGCATCTTAGGTTCCGCGGCTGCGCGGTCAATGTGCGCTCAATAGAAGACTGGCCTTGTCAACGCACGAGAACCAACCAGCTCCACCGAAATCGGCGCGTAAGAGGTTGTTAGTCCTGACGCCACGCCCCGGTCTACCCCATAGAGATTGAGTAACTTCCCCTCTACGGTCTACCCGCACCTGCTTTCCACGACTGGTCGACGTCATCTGGCCTTGACATGGCAGGACAACGACCAAGATGCGGGGGTGGGACCGGGGGGTGACTTCGCGCCGCATCTCAACCCCGATGTAGACCAGGGGTGGCTGGCATGAGCGCTCTTATCTCCTGTTCATTCGTAAAGGTGGACGTAAAATACACAGGACGAATGGGCCGTAAGACCACTGCTATGACTGGAAGGGCATCTACAAACGTTCAATGCAAGCCAGCCCAGGTCCTTAGCGAAGCTAGCCAGCGACAGTATCACAGTATGGATGCAGTCTAATACCCGTAGTCTGTAGAGGCGTTACATAGTGAGAAACTCCTCAAAACATTGGACCGCGTCTGTGCTCTCTAAAACATCAAGATGCAGCTAACAAATAACGCGCGCTTGCACACGCACGCAGGCACGCACACACACCATTACAATTTAGGGTAGGTATTAGGTAATTGTAGGAAGGACAGTGCTTCCAACTAGCGTGCGTTCGCATTAAATGGGGGGGGGGAGGGAGGGGAGGGGTCCTGTTACAAATCTACAGCTGCCAGACTGATAGCTGCAGTAAGACGCCCGTTTCAGGGATGGCTGAATGGAGTCTGCACAGTGTTTACTCCAGAAAATAATCCTTAACCACTCCTGGATCCGAACCAGCAACCTTCCACACGCTAGTACGCTGCTTTAGCCGCAGAGCTATCCAGGCCCCTCAAGTTAGGATTGTTGTTGTGTTTGGAGGAAAGTGCTTCCACCTTGCCGTTATTTAACTTAGGATGGGAGCAGCAGCCGTTTTAAAAGGAGGGGTCCCCGGAAATAGATATTCCTCGTACGCAAGTACACCCAGTGTCACATTAGTACTTTCTGGTCATCGGTCTGGAGCCGTATTCATGGCCACTGGTTAAGCCTAAATCGATTGCGATCACTTCACAAACTATCGGTTAGCGATGGTCCCTAACCGATAGTTTGCGACATGATCGCGATCGGCAGGCTTAACCATGATTACGGGTCCTGGTTGTTCACACAACAGTCATGCGGGGTGTCTGTCTAGTGGACCCCAGACTCTCGAGTCCTGCTTCGCTCCATGAACCGACCTTTCACTTTCGCCCGGTACTGTCATATTCTTCTGTGTGTCTCTGTGGGCGCGTGCGTGAATAATAGGGCGCGAGCGCCGTCACGAGCCCCGTCACGAGCTTAGGTGAACCCAGTGCCTGCATTCGCATGAAAGAGGAATGTGCGTGCGTACGTGTGTGTGTGCGTACGTGAATGTGAGGCCCAGTGCATGCATTCGCATGAAAGCGGAAAGTGTGTTTGTGTGCGTGCGTGCGTGCGTGCGTGTGTGGAGTAGGGATGGGATAGACTCGTGCTCACAAACAGCACAAGCAGACACAAAGGCAGACACACTGATAGAGTACACACAATCGGCCCTCACTGGTCACGTTATTTTGCGTAAAGGAAGGAAAAGAATAGCATACATTCAAATAAGAAAATAAATAATTGCAGTTTGGGGGACTTTGTTACTGATTTCGCTCGCTCTGACACTTTCTCGGCACGCCCACCCATCGATCGGGAGATGGAAGCGCATCGCAAAGGGAATGTCCGTCGTTGAAAAAGTACAACAAGGTGGGCGTTTCTGATGTATAGGTACTAGCGACTGCGTACATGATCTGCGAGCAGTTTTCAGAGGCTTCGCGCATCAGTCGGAGACGTATACATGCACACCTGTACACTTGTGGGTCAGTCGCAGACGTATACATGCACACCTGTACACCTGTGGGTGAGTCGCAGATGTATACATGCACACGTCAGTCGCAGACGTAGACATGCACACCTGTACACCTGTGGGTCAGTCGCAGACGTAGACATGCACACCTGTACACCTGTGGTGGATGAGTCGTGCAATAAATGTCGCTGTGTGATGACGGCCGACCTTTGGGACTCTGACATCACTGCTCGCCTTTCTTGGGTTCTTCCCCTCGCTCCCAGCCGTCTGCTGGGTTGAAAGTGGTGTGTGGTGGTGGTAGTGGAGAGGGGGGGGGAGGGTTACTTCAGTAATTATTTTTTGGTATCCTGACCTCTGCATATAGCCGGCCAGTCTGTCGGTCTGAAAATGGCGTGTAACCAAGTCCAGGTGTTCAGACAGGAAACCGAAAAGCCCTGTGACACCATCTCGATTAAACCGGTATGTGACATTAGCCATCAGACGACGTCCTACTGGTCCCCTCCCCCTCCCCCACCCCGGCTACCCTCGAGTAAGTCACAGCGATCTTAAGACAAGTTGAAGCCGGTTCCCAGAGGATCTGACGACACCCACTCCTTCCAACCCCTCGTCCACCTTTTCCCCTTGCTTGTTGACTGATCTGGCCTTGACAACAAAGATGAGAGGAGAGGTGTTTTTTCCACGTCCCTTTCAGGGCCCCCCCCCCCCCCCCCCCCCC
>SMGT01010271.1:276572-294068 GCA_004794575.1 Lanistes nyassanus
CCCCCCCGGCACACACTGATCAGCTCCTAGCCATGACAGGCCCTGACGTGCTTCAGACGTGACGTAAGCTGTCCATTAGCGAAGGTACTGGCACACTACCCGACTCTCAAGGCGATTAGATGACGTTAGCACATCGTGAGTCTGGAGAAGGGACGAAGACTTAATCAGGTCTTTCTCTTTCCCTCCCCGTCCTCTCCACTTTGATGTACCTTTCTACTGCCCAGAGAAGTTGGTATAACGACAAAGTCCCTTGCCTCTCAGCTGAACACATTTCTTGTTTCGCTCTTTAAATTTCCTTTATTCACTTGATGCAGCGATCATCTCGAGACGGAATTATATATGTATGCTACATTTAATTTTCTAATTCTGACTCGCACATAGCCCTCGTGGAGACGAACTCTTTTACTACTTTTGCGGGTCTACAGGAAGTGTGCCCGTGAGGTGTGCCCCCCAACATAATATAGCAGGCAGTATTTTATATATAATTCATTGTTTTCAATAATAACTCTTCGCAAATAAAGTTATATTTCTTTAAAACATGCCCGTGGGAGTGGAGGGGAGAACTGTTACTGCCTTTGAACCAGCCAGTCCCTTTCTCTTGTATTCTCTCTTTTTTTCGCTTCTCTTTGTTTTCGGAAATCGATTAAGGCAGCAATTTTTTTAAGAAACGGCACTTTATCTACTGTTATTATTAATATCCGTGTTCTTATTATTGTACACAACTAAAGAACACTGTATGTTGTTCTAATGTTAAAGGGATCTGGAGAGGTATTTACTACGGATTAAGGTCTGCAGACATTTTCAGTCCGAAGTCAGCGATTTAACAGAAATAATTAAAAGATATGTGGATTAGATCTTCCACTAATGTGACGATCAGTGTGCAGGCATATTCAAATAATTATTACTGAGCTAGTCCATTAAAGAATGTATATATCTTTCTTGGTGATGGCTAGGCTAACATAAACACATTGATGGTTTATAACTTCTATTTTCTAGCCACAGAACGCATTTTGTTTTTGAGTGCTTTTCACCAGTGGCCCAGTTACAGCAATTCAACACTTTATTTATAATTATATATAATGAAACTATGTAATTGCGAGCGCCATGTACCCCACGCGAGCTAAATCGCGTACAGTTCTCGTTCACGTTTCTTTTGTGGAACTTTGGAAAACCCTAGGCTGGCTTGCATGGGAGTTCGTATCTCCTGGTCAAACGTAAAGGTGCATATAAAATACACAGGACGAATGTACATTACGACCACACTTATGAACGCGAGTGCAGATACCGATTCTCATGCAAGCTAGCTCTAGACTATTGCTAACTGCACGTGTGGCTTGTAAGGTGTTTTCATAGGGTTTGATGCCATGACTGAACTTTTCACCTGAGCAGCCCATTTTCGAATAATCAATTTCTTCGACATGTTGATAAATCATTCTGGTGCTGTTCTAGATAACTTCATAGGTTCTATCCGCACATTGTTGGTCACCCCCAAACCCCTTTTGTGCTAGAAACAATATTCAACAAACCATATTGCCTAGAAGTTTTTTGTTTGTTTGTTTGTTTTTTTACTGGATGGGTCTGTTACCAATGCTTATTAAGTTAGTGTCTTCCGAAAACAATGACATGGTTCAGAGGCTTAATTTATGTGTGTAAAACTATAAGGACTCCGATTACTGGACATACTGTCCTATCAACGAACTCATTTGTATGTCGAGCGCAACACAGTCGGTTCATCGTCATTCATCAAGGGTTTAATCTTACACGCTTCTCCGACAAACAAACCATGTTGCGTAACAAAACCTCTTTGTTGAGATCTGTCGCAGCAGTAATGTTGTGAGGAATTTAAACAGGCTGCTACACCTACCTTTCGCATGGCAGCTTTCAAGAGCAAACCATAGAAACCATCAGAAAGAGACTCGGGTTTAGCAGAAGAACAAACAGTAGCACTGAAGTAAACTGTAAGAACTTCTGACTTTTAGCAGCAAGCATTTGAGGTCTCTTCTACGACTGTTAAGTGTCTCTTTGATTTTTTAATGACTGCTATCTGCAGCTGAGGTTATAACGACCTATTACTTCTCTAGCACGTACAGCAGATTCATTACACAAATCGTTTTATATCTCCTCATGAGCACACGCAATAGAGCAAACGTATTCTGCTTTAGAGATATTTTCCTAAAGTTAAGAGGAAATTAAGTGATGGCCGAGTACGTGCGCCCGCCAGCGAACAACTTCCTGTCTTGACTATGACTTTCGTCCATTGTATTTCCTGTCTTGACTACGACTTACGTCCGTTATGCCCTTGGTAAGTAAATTGAAAGGCCCTACTTTCTCTTCTTGTCTAGCTTTTGTTCTTACAGTGGATTTCTTTTAAGGCGGATGTAGAGAACAGAATTAGTTGACCAAAGTACATATGCTGATTTCCTTTCATCCGGTCCCGTTTCCCTAACACTGATGTACAAAGGGCATGCTAGTACATGTAGATATATTTCTGACTGTGGCAACCAAGATTTTGGATATCTGAAAGAAAATGTAATATGTATTTCACGCACAGGATCTACATACAATGATATCCCGTTTCTAACCTCCATTGTGGCTGTCTCGTGCACATTTATTGCACCGCCACCAAGACTGACCATCATCACCCCCACTGCTACCACAAAGAAGAGGTGGGTAGGACCCCTGGAAAAAGCACCCTGTCGAGAACTATGACAGGTCACGTGAAAGTGAAAGACCAAAACTCACAATCGGGCTGGTCTGATCGAAAGATAACCGCAGAAAAAAAGAGACCGCGGTCTTTGTCATCGACTGTTTAAAGCTGTTGTCAGTTCAGACACTCTTGTGCATCTTGCGAGTAGGAAGGAGGGCTCTGAAAGGGGGACAAGCAGAGCTGAGGGGGTGGGGTGGGGTGGAAAGATGCTCCTGTTGACGTAACTCTTGGGAGACGGATCGTGGTTCGGCTGGAGAGGTGAGGCCCGCGCCGCTCGTCACCTCCGGTCCGACTGCGCATGCCAGACACCGCCTCCTCGCGTGCTGCAGCACCAGGCTTACAATTCATCGACAATCGCTGTCTGCCGCCAGTTCCCAGACAGACGCCCCCCGGCATCGATCCGGCGTGGTCTCCCCTTGAATCAACAGACGAACACCGGCGAAGCATCGTAATAGGCTGCCTGTGCTGCTGCACCTCATTTTTAGCAATGCCCCTCTCAACCCCTCCCATCGCACCTCCATTCCTGGCTCCCTCGAGTCCATATGACGTTTGAGGTCCGTCTGGATATCTGGGACAAGGGGCAGGTTTCGCAGGCGCGAGGACCGCTAGCAGCACTAGGTAGTGACGTCAGAGCTCCGAGGGTTTTCTAGCTCCTCCGCTCGCGTCGCAACTCAATCAACTTTGTGTGTGTGTGAGGGTGACTGTAGCCCCTTTTTTCTTTCCCTTCATCCGTCGACAGAGGTACACCATCGCTCTCGTTCCACGCGCTTGTGAAACTCGCCTGAGGTCAACTTCACTTTGAGCTGGGTTGTCCATGTGCATGCCACCATACTGCTGTTACCACAGAACCACAGACAGCAAACTGCGCGATTACAGTGACGGCGCGCGCGCGTTTACACACACACACACACAATTGTACGCGCTGCATATGGCACACATGCGGTAAACCCAGTGATCACGGGCACAAGATAATAGGCGGTGTGAACCGTGTAGATGTATACAACGACATCAACATATGTTACAAGACATGAAGTTATTAGAAAACGTATACTTACAGTTTATTGATGCAATCAAATCACAACAAATCTTATATGACGACGATTCTCATACGAAGAAATTATTTATTAAATGTAATCGACAAAGAAAACTGAAAAGAGGGACGATGGATGAGTTGTTGGTTTTGTTTATCATCTAACGTCACATCAACAACGAGACCAGGGGAAGGAGGAGATCGAGACAATAAATGCGGAAGAAGGCGGAGGAAACCGAAGCACCCGAAGAAAAAAATCAGACGCCACATGCAGAGAAATACGTGTGCCGGACACGGGTTCCGAACATACAACCTTTTGTATTTGTGGCATAAATGCGCCCGCTGTGTTACCAGGCGCCCCGACGGGGAAGGGAAATAGAAGCAAAGGAAGGTAAATAGAGGAATGAAAGACAAGAAAAGTGAAACAGACGATAATGGTTGAGGACACTGCAGTGGAGAGTGGGGGGAATAAGGGTTTATACACGAATCAGCTAAAAAATCCCAATAAATCTGTGGCGCAAATTAACTTTATCAAATTTGCTCGTTTGTGAGGATTGCAGGAAGAAGTCAAGGCTAGAAAAAAGGGGGAAAATGTCGAGGATTAATGTCAAGGGAAAGGAAGGACAAACCTCATTGGCATTTTCCCTGTGATGTTTTCCGTTATTTTTTTAATGTGGTTTATTTCAATAATAAGACAATGCATTTTAAAACAACAGATGTTTTAATTATGGTGGCTAGGGTGAAGACTGTGTCACAGAAGTTTCATAATCTTTTTACAATAGGAAGTAACTCAACTATAGTGTGCAGTTACGCAGATAATAAATGTTGCACAGTTATCTTTCTGCCAAGTTCAGAAAGGTCAATAAACATATAACACAAAAAAACGCTCTTAAATTAGTAAAAACACCTCAGAAAAAAACGCCATCTTCATTATTCACGATCAGTGATTGAGTCAGCTGTGGGTGGTGCTTGGATACAATTTGTGCTCGCACACGAGTCGGATTTGATGGTTGAGTTTGGTTATCAGTATTTATTAGTAGTCCATCAGTATTCATAACTGTGTCTAACACATGCATGGTCTACGTGCCTTTGATAGTTCTTGTTATTGTTGTGGATTATAGTGAAGAATGCGAGCAGGAATATTAAATGTGAGCCCTTTACTTGCGATCGGATGATTTTGTGACTTAAGCTACACCTTTCACTTTTCTTCCATGACTTTCTTCCTGGTGACAACCTTGGCTTTCCTTTTTTGACTTTTTGCCCTATCGCACCTCTGTAGGATGTTGGAACCGAACTGCTCAACCACGTGTCATTAGGGTATGTTTGTTCGTGTTGCCCACAGATGTAAACCAGCTTTATCGACGGATTCTGGAGATCGGAGACGATCCTTTGGTCGATTTTTACAGATGAGGCAGTAAGAGAGATGTGGGGTGGGGTAGGGGGAAATTATATATATCCTTTCTCGAGTGGAAGGACTTTTATAGTCGCGCACAGATCTCAGATATCGCTACTGTGACTGCCTCCACAAATACGACATAGCCTGCAAGAGGTGGCAAACATGTTGGTGGATCATGCTTGAAAAAACAAGCTCCCCCCACCCCTCCCAAGAAAAAACTTTGTTAACGACATGGCTTCTGATTTAGTCTGCTTTTTAGAACGACCTGTTAAAATGGTGTGTGCGTGCGTGCGTGTGTGTGTGTGTGCAATACTGTACATGTGCATGAGCGTGGACAGGGTCTATGTCATAGAACTCAACAGTGGCGCACAGTCTGAGCGCAAGACTGCACGAGAAAATGGAAGCCAGTGAAAATAGCCCTGATAGTTCCTGACATTTTGAAAGCTGTTAGACCCAGCCTGGAGTGAGTCCATGCTGTGTAGTGGCGGCGCACAAACTGGGGCGAGCTTGGCGTACGCCAAGAAAGCAAGTGACACTAGGTAATGATGTCAGAGTTCAATAATGCCAGCCGTAGAAGCTCTGACGTCATTATCTAGCATCACTTAAGTTCCTCGCTTCCATAAAGCTCGTCTCTGAGATTGCTAGACTTACTGTCATCTTCTGCTGTGTTGCCAGATGAACGTTACTGAAAAATCGTGTTCAGTCCTGCTACACCCCGATGTATTACCCGAAAATGCGTATATCTTCAGAGAGGCAATACATGTTTAACGGGTATAAAATGCCAATTTTTGAAAACTAGCATATGGGTATTATAAGCGCGTTTCACTTTTTTTTCTCGGTATAGAAAATCAGATATTGTCGAAAACAAAGTTTTAAAAATTTCCTTTTTTTTTCCTAAAAATTTTCTTTCTCATTCTTTCGATCCTCTGTCGTTTCTGCCTTTTCTTGCTTCCTTTCATTCTCTCCTTGCACCTTTCTCTCTTCTTTCATCTATCCTTTCAATGCTTTCGACAGCCAGCTCTTGTTACTGTTATAGATATGGAGTTTTAAATGTTGGAGCTGAGAAGAAATGGCTTAACTGCACACAGATGTTTAAACAAAAAACAAATCCGGAACTGCGCAACAAATCATTGGGCAACTTGACTATTGGTGGTTAGTATTTTCAGTATCTCGGACTCTGAAACAAGCGTTACTTCTTTTCCTGGTGCTGTTCTCCTGCTTGTCCTTGCGACAACGTTGGCGACTCACAGTCCCTTTTGCCCTAGCGCTAGTCAGCGGACCGCCTCCCCTCGCTGTCGAGGGGAGTTAGGAAATGTTAGGAAACGCGCGCCACTGACCTCGTTGAGATCACTGCTGGGCGCACAGGGTGTGTGTCTCGGCCCCGCCTGTCACGTGCCGAACGTGTGCCTGACACACAGGCACGTACCACCGGACATAACAGAATTCCTGGCAGTGGCAGATCGATCAAGAGACGTGGGCAGCGGCGTGGGTCTTACTCTGAGACTGAATTCTGAGAGAAGTCTGCATGCTACACTACACACGTGTACATGTGTGTACATATACATCCACTCTGTACACGTGCCGATGTTTGTTTGCATGTGTGCTTGCACACAGGCTTGCATTTTCTCGGAGTCGCAACGCAGCGATTGCAGAGTTAATGTGTAAAAAAAATTAAAGTAAAAAATGTTAAGATTTGTGCAGCCAGGTGCTTGCACATACAATTCTGATGGGGGTGGGGTGGGGGGTGATTACTGTAAATTAGAAAAAGTACAACTTAAAAGGTCAGTTAGAGGAGTGGAGATACTGGAACAGTAGCTTTTAGCTATGACCAAGGTGATTCGAAGGAGGCAGGTGGACCCAAGCAATTAATTTAAAAGCACTGGAACATTTAGGTGCAATGTTTTTGACAGCAAAATATTCAGGTTGAACATAAGCAGCGTATAAGCGTTGGTGGAGCGAAAGGAATTCCGAGAGCTGGAGACAGGTTCAGAATTAAAAGGGCTGTGTGAGGAAGGGGGGTACTTTGAGAGACTGTGCCCCTTGACCTCAGGAAATGAACACAGACTCTGATGTGGTACGTACCCATTCTTTCAAGACCAGTCATTCAGTGCACATGCCAGACATACGTTAACAAGGGATCGCCTTGTGTACCCGTCCTGCTGCCTTACATCAAAGGTGGTAGTTAATGAGTGAAAAATGTGTACTGGCGTGCCTGATAATGTGCATTTCCACAAAGGGGAAACATGGCGACAACTTGCGTAACCGCATTAACGCACATTTTCGGGCTGCTTCTATTACGCGAAAAATCTTAAGAATCCCTCCTTGTCCCCAGACCAATCTTGAGGCGAGTGTTGACACCCCTGTCTAGTCTTGACAGCTGTAATTTTTTTTAACACGCTAAGCTGACAGGTACTGTTATGAAATGAGACCTGGATTGCATGGGCTGGCATATCTCGTAATGGGCTGGGTTGCATGAGCTTTCGTGTACACACTTTCGGTCGTAAGGATCGTTCGCCACGTGCAGATATACGCAAGAACAGGAGATAAGAAGGCTTATGCAAGCCATCCCAGGGCTAGCTAGCATGCGCCTTAATTCTTATCTCCTGTTCATTTGTAAAAGCGTACCTAAAATACACAGGGAGAATGGGCCTTACTACCGCTCTCTAGAATTGGAGATAAGAACGTTCGTACAAGCCAGCACAGGGTCGCAGAATTAGCTGTCATGGGGTTGGTAAAATGGAAGAAAAGAACTACATCCTAGTATCCGGTTACAAAAGATGTCTAGAGAGAGAGAGAGAATTAAAGAAAGAAAAAAGAAAGAAGAATTAAAGAAAATAATTACATGTATATAAAGGGGAAAAAAAGATAAGTCATACTTAAAACGAAAAATAAAAATTTTCTTCAAGAAAGAAGGAAAGAGTGTATAGTTTTTCCTTTCAAACCAATTCACTCGATCGTCCCCCACCCCTCCTCTCTTTCTCTCAGCAGGTAAACAGAAAAAATCCCTGCCTGGAATAATTAAAGTACCTGTCTTTTCTAGGGTGTCAAAAAGTATATTCCCGCGTTTCCTGCTTAGCTTGAGCCAATGACCTGTAACCCAAGTCGGATGTTACTGGGGCATTTGGGGAAAACAAGAGCTCCGACCTTGGTAACTGGGGGCCTGGATAGCTCTGCGGGTAGAGCTGCAGACTAGCGTGTGCAGGGTACGTGCTGGTGGTTCTAACCCAGGAGAAAGATTGTGCAGACTTCATTTGTTGATTTTGTTCCCCTGAATATTAAAAACTGCCTCTTTGCATAGGCCATCTCACTGCAGGGTCGCATCCCGTCATGTTGTGAAATCACCGTGAGGTGGAAGCACTTTTCTTCTAAACTTACCTTCCTGCTTGCTACCTATACCTACCTACCTACCTACAGGTATTTTGCCTGAGCAGGCGACAGATTGCGAAGAAAGAAATATCAATTAAAAGGCATAAAAAGGTGGTGAGTAGGGAAGTGAGGAGCATGAAAAATAAAACGCGATATGGTCATAGGAAAAGTATTGAGAAAAATTTTGGGGAGGGAAATATAAGATCAATAAAAAGAAATCGCAGCACTGGTCACTATTTCAGTCGACGCGGAGTGTTGGGAAAACGGGACGAGTTTTGAAGTGTGGAGGAGCATTTACTGTGGTGGGAGTGTTATACATTCGCACGAAATACATCAACATTCAAGAAGTCGTGCGCGAACAGGCACACAGGCGCACATATCCCCAAAGCATATTCGGAGACATTTACACCCATGTGGATGCACGTGCACGTACACATGTACGCGTGCACTTGGCGAAGGATGTAAATGACTGTTTCCTATAACTTTTTTCTCTTGAAGTTCTGTTCTCCGTACAGTCGCATATGCATGACCACCAATCCCTCTTGTGGTGGTGGTGGTGGTTATTTAGAGGGACAGTGCTTCCACCTCGCGGTGATTTCGCACTATGGGGGGGGGGATGGGGTCCTATGACTAAGCTATGCACTGAAAGAACCACCAGACTGATGGCTGCAGTAAGATGGTCAGTGCGGGCAGGCAGTTTAATGTGCGGGGAAATGGCCGAGTGGAGTTTGCACAATTTTTAACTCCAAGAAATAATCCTTGTCCACACCAGGATTCGAACCAGCAACCTTCCATCTGCTAGTCCGCAGCTCTACCAACTGAGCTAACCTGGCCCCCACCCATGCCTCTTGCAGCTAGGAAGGGTCTAAGTAACACCCCCTCCTCTTCCTACTATCAAACTTCTTCTCCTTTTTCTCTTTCATCAGTGTCGCCATTTTAAAATTTTACTCAGCTCACACCAGCATGTCAGCTAAGTCAGATTAAGATTGCTCTTTCCCACGAGAGTTATCTGCTGTGACTAGCCATCCTATCTTCCCCCCCCCCCCCGCCAAACACCCTCATCGTCTCTCTCTGACTTTCCTCCCTGTCCTTCCCACCCCCTCCTTGTCGATGTGGCTTTGCCCCCGACTACTGCAACACCTGACTGACGTCACAAGTCTGGCAACAGGAGATAGAGGCACCCGTGGAACTGACGAGATAGTGTGGAGGTGGGGGGTGGGGTGCCCACACCATTATTACATCAAATAAGAGAGGACTGACTGCAGCAAAAAAATATATAAGGTGAGATTGTGAAGTTTTGGGAGCTTTTATCTGTCACAATTGCTGACTTGCTTTATTCCACAACTGCCGCTGGCTTTATTTCCATTATATTTTTTTCTAAGTGTACCTTTGAGTTTTGCGCCCTAGCTGAAGCTTTGATTTTCCTTCCATGACTCCCCCCGCTC
Organism: Lanistes nyassanus; assembly: GCA_004794575.1. Taxonomy (NCBI): domain Eukaryota; kingdom Metazoa; phylum Mollusca; class Gastropoda; order Architaenioglossa; family Ampullariidae; genus Lanistes; species Lanistes nyassanus. The sequence goes on from SMGT01010271.1 coordinate 286,517, forward strand.
CCCACCCCCCACTACCGTCACTGACCTCTCCAGGCATTTCTCCATCCGGCGACTTACTAACTTACTTTTCCCACCACGGACATGACGTAACCGCAGGCCGAGGTTCTGCGAGAAACGACCCGCGGTCGACCTGTTAAAATGGCCCTTACGTAATCGCATGGCTAGGTTCCGCCAGGAACGACGTGCTATCGTCCGGTTAAGAATGGCTTTTACATAACCGTAGTGGGTGTGCCGGAAGGCAGGTCGGAGCTTGATTGGTTTTGACATCGTGTTTTTCCAAGGAGAGCCAGATGTAATTTTCCGCTGAGTACTGACGTGACTGGACGCGCGCGAAAGGTGATGAAAGTGGGTGGTGGTGGGGCCAACCAGGAGGTGACCCGCCTGTACCCGCCTCGCCGCGACTGTGAAAAGGTCATGACCCCTCTCTTGGGCGGTCCTGAGAAGCCCATACACGCAAGACCAGCACCTGAAGACGTAATCACCACGGCGTCTGACGTGCCCACACCACTTATCAGCTCAGCTGGACAACACTGAGCCCGCCGGCACCGGAGGTCTAGCAGCCGGGAGTTACGCAAGAACCGCTCAGCCGGACGGAGTCGTCGGCAAACACTGACAGCCTTGACCAGCGGGTGATGAGGACGATGACGCAACCAGCCTCTGGAGAGTTTCGGAGGACCTGTCTCACCCATCTCCCGCTTCCGATCCACGCTGAAGCAACACAGACATCAAAACGCTCAGGGCCTGCACGCCAGACTGCCCATTTTGCGGGAGAAAGTGGGTGTTTGAGTTGCCTCAATAGATATTCTTTTCTGGAATTAAATGAATAATAAAAGAGTAAGATTCTAGAGCACGGGACTGCAGCAGAAGTGGGGACTCAGAGCGCTTTACAAAACCGATAAACGAACAGGTAACCACAGTAACGGCACAATAGTCCACAAGGACACAGAATAGGAAATTATTACCACGTTCTTTGGAACTTCGCATAATTATGTCTACAGCTGCAATCTAATAGCATTTAGCCAACAGTGCTAATTCACTAGCGGCGAAATTATTTCTCTCGGGCCCAACGTTTAGGTGAGGATAGGAACGCAGAGGAAGGAAAGAAGGGCATATCTGTGCAATCACTACCACGAGCGTGTTTAGGAAACATGAACGCATCGGGGAGTTGGATGGAAAGAAGGAGGGAAAGAAGGCGAGAGGGAATAACAAGGGAGAAACAGACGGGAGGAAACTTATATATAGCTCAGTGTGTTAGCCTATTGTATATAGGGGGCCTGGATAGCTTAGTTGGTAGAGCTGCGGACTAGCAGATGAAGCTTGCTGGTTCGAATCCTGGTGTGGCTATGGATTATTTATTATGGATTATTTAAACATTGTGCAAACTCCATTCGGCCATCTCCCCCCCCATCCCGCACATTAAACTGCCTGTATGCACTGGCCATCTTACTACAGCTATCAGTCAGATGGTTCTTTCAGTGTATAGCTTAGTAATAGGACGCCATCCCCCATAGTGCGAAATCACCGCGAGCTGGAACCACTGTCCCTCCAAATAACCACCACCACCTATTGTGTGTGTATTAGGGTCTATGGGGGATCGAGCCCTTTAGCACCTGGCGATGCTACTCATGTAGCATCCTACGTCCTGAGACGACAGAAACCAGAAAAGGTGGTTAAAGACGTTATTTTCCGTTAAAGGGATTGGCCTGAATCTGGCAGCACGCGTCTTGTACTGCGTGTGTTTTTGTTGTAAATTTTCACTGGTACTCGGCCCACGGGGCCTGGTTAGCTCAACTGGTAAAGCTGGGGACTAGCAGATGGAAGGTTGCTGGTTCGAATCCTGGTGTGGCCAAGGATTATTTCCTGGAGTTAAACATTGTGCAAACTCCATTCGGCCATCTCTCCGCACATTAAACTGCCTGTCCGCACTGACCATCTTACCGCAGCCATCAGTCTGGTGCGTAGTTTGGTAATAGTACCCCATCCCCCATAGTGCGAAATCACCGCGAGGTGGAAGCACTGTCCCTCTAAATAACCACAGGTACTCGGCCCACGTGTAGTTTTGTTGTGGTCAGTACTTGGGCGGAGACGATCAGCGATGGCTGCAGTTATAAAGTGCGTACGAAGAAATATTATACGTCAAAAAGTGTTTATTCTTGTGTATGCAGTACATAGGCCTGCTGTGGGCGAAAAAGTCAATCGAAGAAGGGTTTCATTAAATCGCTTTCCAGAAAACAAACAGGAAAATGGCGTGCGGAAAAATTAAAAGAGTAAAAATACTAAAGCACGTACTGCTTTCAGATAACGAGTATAGCCGCCAATGTAGTCAACATATCGTTGGTAAAAATCAAAGTACCCAAAATCACTGTTCGTCACTTTGCCGTCGTTATTTTCAAAAATACAATACAAAACAAACCGCTTTTTAAAGTTTCTTTCTATAGGAAATAAATTCAGCATTAAAATTATTTTATGAGCAAATATAGGCTACAAATTTCGTTCTGTGAGATGCAGTAGCAATGACAGAATAATTGTTGACCATCTCGTCGTTTAGAATGACAATTTAACAAGGCTACTTGAAATACTTGAAATATTTTAGTTTTAGCAGACAATAACCGATGTTTACTTTTGTCCAACACTGGTCAAGCTAAAATAAACGCAGGACGTTCATATTGTACATTTGTCCACCGTTATCCTCTATCTGTTATTATGACCTCTGTTGTGTACTATTCTTGTGTGACAGTATGCTTAGATTTTATGCGGTGACCATCTCGTAAGCTTTTATGGCACCCGATATTTGTACAAATGTAGTCGAAATGTTAAATAAAATAATAATAAAATAACCGATGTGCACATTTTGCGAAAAAGTAGAAGTGTATTTTTTATGCGAGGAATACCACGATTTCATTTTAAGTAACTTGGTAGTTTTTTTTTTTTTTTGTGGACGACTACAGGTCAAAATAACTAAATCTGCAACATAAGCATCATTTATCGTACAGATTTTTGACAGTTCGCAGCGTCACGTATAGCTGACCAAGATGCATGAATACTGTTGAGAGCCCTTCAAATGATCCCGTTGCTAAGCGACGTTAAGGGAGCTCACCGGATTAAAATTAGAGAGGTACGAACCCAGGTGGCGAGGCTCATAGCAAAACACCTCGGAAACACAGCTCATATACAAATAACTTCAGAAACATTCCACATTCAGTCTGGTCCAGAAACATACACGCGTACCCCCCGCAACCACCTGGATATAGTCAAGAGAGTTCACCTGCCGGTCACCTTTTTATGAAATCGCAGCAACTTTTTAGCCACAGAAAAGAACATGCAGCTACGAATCAACCGTCTGTTTTAACGAAGTTCCCTTGCCTTAGCCTTTATAGTCGACATAAACACTCACTTAATCGCTCCGTTCTCCCCTCACTAACTCTAATCATTTTCCAAAGTATATACTCATAAAAATAACAATCACAATAGATACTACATGAAACTCAGGCAAGGGGACATAAGTATGATCCTATGCACAAGCGCTTTGTTCGGAATAAGACTGGTCTCCCATTGCTTGTTCCACGTCTGCGTGCCGCTGTGAGTACTCGGTTAAAGCGTGTTAAATTTTAAATAAACAGTAAGTGCATTATACTGTGTGTGTGTGTGTGTGAATATGTGCGGCCACCAAGCACACTTGGCCGTTTGACAGAGAGCACAGTACCCAGCTAATCTGAAAATTTCACAGCTGAGTGACCCGCTTTGCTTTTACGCGGCGAAAACGATTGGAAAACATTTCATTTTGTAACACTCTTTTCTCATGCTTTATTGAAATGGTGAAAGATTACAGCTGGTCCTCGTTTTTGAAACAGAAAGAAATCAGCAACTCCCTTTATTATGACGTGATACATATTCAGTGTGTGCTGTAAAAAGCCGGACTGTCTGCTGGATTTCGTCAAACTTATATCTCGATAGCCCCAGTGTTTGCAGCAACTTTTAAACTAGTTCAGTCGTAACTGTTTCAGGTTCACACAAGTCCAATCTTCGCTACATGTTTGCTTCAACTTCTCGGAAAATTTAAGAGAAAGTGTCTCGATCAAAATTTTGCCGATGCCGACTTTTGTCAACCCGTGCGAAGCAGGCATAACAATCGCCGAAAGACTGCATGGAAGCCTGCGACTCGCAGAGCCGGATGGTGGGAAATGTGTGCCGGCAGACCCCGGTTTTTGCAGTGTTGACATGCGTCGCTTATTCTCACAATTAGTGACGGAGAGCGCGTTCCGGAGTGTTCTTTCTGCGTCATGAAAGTGACAAGCGCGCGCACCACTACACCGATGCTGCAGGACTCACGGGCCTCCGTTCTGTGGCGCTCCCCTGTCTTATGGCGACTGAAGAGGGAGGGTTAGCCGAAACTTCCCTCACTGCTTTGCCCGATGGTCGAGTGACGACGGTACAAGATCAAAGAGCCGAGGAAAGCGAGACTGCGTCCGCGGCACAGGTTCGAACGCACTCCAGCCATCACCTTCACGTGCCTACCGACAGCTACATCCCTAAGGTACGAGCAAGATAGCAGAGATTATCTCCCTTAGGTTTTTATTTACCGGGCAAGTGTGCGTCCTATGGGTCGTCTAACTTGGAAACTTAAATCCATGTTACAATGACAGTATGCTGGAGTTGTGCGCGAGTTGGAGGGGAGGTCAAGGTTGTTGCTGGAATTCAGCCGAATGCCAAAGACACCACCCGTCAACTATATTGAGGCTCCTACTCCCCCATATTCATGTTGACAATCGGTGGCGCTTTTTGAGTGTAGAGTAACTCGATCAGTACACAGCGTTTCTTTCAAACCTTTTGGGGTTTGACTGGTCTTGTACATGAAACCATTTTGTCAAAGGCGGTGGGTTTAGCGAGGAAGTGAGAGAATAATATAGTTGATAGTTGTACATAAGAAAGGGTGCATGCACTGGGGTCAAGTCCTGGAACAAGTACATAGGACATATGTTCCTATCTTGGCTTCTGGCACAGAATCAACGCTGAGAATATAATGGCGGACGCTGTTGTATAATAACAATAAACAGTCTACCTGCTTCTTGTGAGGTTCCCGCAGAAAGAATAAACCCAAATCCCCCCATCCCCCAGACAAATTAAGTTGTCGCGCTGTCGAGTAAGAAGCATTCAGAAACGAAAGAAATGGAAAAAGAGATGAAACAGTAAAACAGAGCCAGCAGTTCTAATCATTGTTATTACAGCCACAAGATATATAGATTTAGACATGTACACAGCTTGTTCGCAAGCCACAGAACCATACGCCGTGCAAAGTACATCGCACGAAAACGTGCGCTTATTTATGTACAGAGGGAAAGGCAAATTTTCTCGCAGCATCGGTTTGGCGTTCTTTGCGGCAGCTAGAGCGGGAGTCTGTTATGAACTAAAAGGCATGAACAGATGAACTAAGAATGAATACAGAATGAACTAAGAGTACGTTTGTAGGTTTGCATTTTCTGTTTGAACAAAAAAAAAACCAAAAATGAAACTCATTTTCCATCTTCGACTTCACTTGAAAATCGAGAAATTGGTACTATTTTGCATTGTCCATTTCTACTTCCAAAATGCAAATAGGAGTATAGTGTCCGCTGCTCCTTTTCCTCCGTCTAGCAGTCACCGGCAGTGGGGAGCTTGCCGAAACGGTGTGACGTCAGAAACATCAGCAGGCTGTCTGGGGGAAAAAAGCTCTCGATCACCGGTAAAGTTGTTACACGATCTAGAAAAGATTGATAAAACAAGAAAAAACGTCTGAGAAGTGTCAGTGTCGGTGTCGTTGCTAGAAGTTGCGTTTTATGCAGACAACGAGGACAGCGAATCGTGGAGAGAACAATAAGAGATTTGTTTATGAGATAAAATAATTCGGCCGGGGTGGCGCTGTGGTCCCCGTGATCCAGTGATGAGGTTTCTGTCTTGTGTTCGTCCAGCAGTCCAATTATTACTTCATTAGCAATTTGTTTCTTTTAGGTCCAAGATTCACAGGCATTAAGTGTCAGAAAGGTTTGCAATGCATCAGTTTTTGAGTGCCAGAACTTACAAACTAATAATGTTTATTTGTTAATCAGTGGTATGACATGTGGCAGGCACCGGCCATTTTGTGTAGTTCTTAAGTATTCTGTTCCCTACGATTATAGTGTGAGGTATCTTCACAAGACACTTGCTATGGTATAGGTGCAGTTCACATGTTGAATACATTGTCGCAGTGCAGTAGTAGTTACACGCGACACCCGTCAGTGGCAAATTCTGATTTCCATTTTCAGCAGAAACATTTGGGATCTAAAATTTTATTTTGAACATCCTTTTGACTCATTCTTGTAGTGATCGTTTTAAAGTCAGTGGGATAAATAACAGTAGGGTTTGCAAAGCCTGAATAAACTGGCAACTCAGAAGTAAAATTCACTTCTCAAAGCTGCCTAAAACTAATAACAATTACAGAGGTGTCCTCTAATATACATATATAGGTAGGCTTGGTTACACATTTTTAATGTTTGACTTGTAAACCTTCGCTCAAGGCGACGCGCGTACCCGCGTGATGTTTGCATGCAGCCGTGCATGGACGCGCGTGTAAAATATACACATTTCTTCATACATTTACATGACATTTGTACCCCTGTGACTGGCGTAGTTTATGCTATCCTCTTTGTCACATGTCACTCCTAGTTTGTCACCTGTCACTCCTAGTTTGTCATCTGTCACTCCTAGTTTGTCATCTGTCACTCCTAGTTTAGCCTGTTCGCCCCTCCCTCTCTTGACAGCTAGTAGGTGGACGGTACGTCATAACCAGGCTAATAGCTCCGCCTAACCTAGGCTGGCCAGAACTGGTTTGAACTAGAATAAGGTGGTTCCTGTGAACGCAGAGCGTGAGGGCACACGGTACTTAAGGAAGGGGAAGTATGAGAGAGACACTCAGAATCGGACTAGACACAGGAGAGGTTAATGTAGGAAGATGAAGAGAAGCGGACACGTGTAGACCCACGGACCTCTACCCCTCGCCATCTTAGCCAGGACGCCAGAAGAGTAGCTCCAGTTCTCATGCTAAATACACTGGAAGTATTTCGCCGACACGTCTACGTAACAGACGAGTAAGTTAAGGACTGCTCTTGGCATAAATGTATCTTAAAGTCTGGGACTCAGGTTGATTTAAGATAGGTGGTTTTATCCTGCCAGGGACAGGAGACCATCATAAGCTAGAGGCCGGGCGTACGCCAAGAGGAGATAGAGGAAGTGCTGGTCGTTACGTTGTCATAGCTTCATTGTTGGTCGTTGAATAGCTTTAGAATTGTGTATTGCGGTAAAACAGTTGTTTCAGTAGTGACGAGAGTAGGAGCTCTGTTGTCGGTCACTTATTGTATTTGTGTATAGAGCGGGATCATAGGCCGTTTTGCAGTTTGATTTCCCCTCTGGCTTTAGTTTGGTTATTCTGTTTGTCTGATTCCTCGTGGTATGACGTAATCAGGCAACGTCTTACCCTAGACACGAGCACGGTGATTTTCTGTAAATAATCTGTAGATATATTTGATGTTGTCGAGTCAGT
>SMGT01010271.1:300145-337966 GCA_004794575.1 Lanistes nyassanus
CCCCCCCCCCCCCCCCCCGCCACCGTTCTCTTCCCCTCATCTCTCCCTCCTGCATACGTGTCATGCCTGTGTGCATGTAAGTTTGTGCGCGTGTGTGAGAGGGTACCGAAACGTACGACAGAGTGAGCAGAGCTCGATGGACGTACGGGCGAGGGCATGCCGCGCATGCTGTGAGGCAAAGGGATGGCGACCGATGCAGACGCGATAGTGTGCACGGCATCCGTCGATGCTGGTCTGCTGGTAAATGGATATTTAATGATCTTTTCCCATCGCTGCTTTATATAGGGCGCTGCTAGAGACCAGCAAGAACGTGCTCAGCTCTCTCGCTTCCGTCACGCTCTCTGTCTCTCTGTCTGTCTGTTGTCTATGCTTTTTCGGTCATTCGTGGGGAACAGCTAGGATGGGGTAAAATCGTCTACATTATAGGGGGAAAGGATATTCTCTATAACGTGAGACAAAAAGCCCTGTGTTGTACTTACAATACAAACCTAGTCTTCAGAGACCTTTATTGTAATTATGATGCAGTGTGTATTGCTTGGGACCTTGGCCGTAGACGAGCGATCGACTTCTTCTCAAAACAATTTGACTTCCAGTTGTCCAGGAGTGTGATGCCGCTGTGTTGACGTGGAATCCATTTTGACACGTGACACGTGACACGTAAATTGGATTCTAATCGATAAACACGAACTCAGCGACATCAGGAGAGACAGAATAAAAGGTAGAAATTTATCAAACCTGCGATTGACAGTGGATAGGACGTATGTACAGTGTTGGGTTTCAAATGTTATTTATCTAACTACAAAGACCAGCAGATTTCAGCAGCATATTTCGTCATGAATATGAAACGGTGATTGTGGAACCGGGGAGGATTTGAAGGGGATTGGGGTGAAAGGGGGTTCGATGGTTAGAGAACGATTTATGTGATGACGCAACTGCCTTGTTCGTGAGATTCGGTTCGATTTGTGTTTCTATCGAATGTTCATAGTTTCTAGAGTATTATAAGAATCGCCAGCACCCATCGCTAGCAGCACAGACACACAAATCCCTCACTATTGACTTGGTTTGGAGATCTGTGTCGGAAATGACGTTCGCACCACACAACGAAGGGAGAAGAGCAGTTTGAAGGGGAGATCACTTCAAAACCTGCATGGCGAATCCCATGCGTGTTGCAATCTCCTGACGCGGTCAGCAGGCACGATTGTCTGCAAACAAAATTGATGCAGGGACCGTGGCCGCGTGTTTAATTCTTGCTTTGCTGCCAGCACGCCAAGATGCAGTGCGTGTAGGCTTGGAGAAAGGCGTGCAGTGCTGTCCCAGGGTTAACCACGCTACTCTCTGGTTTTGCTTACGTTGTTCGGTGTTCTACCGGTGGGTGGAAGTCCTGAATGGATTACGCAAAAGCCAAGGCACTTAACAGACACGTTTCGTAAAAATTATTTCTTCTGGAGCTGGGAAAAAACTGCTATTCAGTAAGAGAGACAATGTGAGGAACTTGAATTACTGGCTAATTTTTACACCTACGTGGAAGTTTGATTTGCTGCACTATTTGTTTTTATGATCGAACAAATGTTTGAAAGTAAGTAGAAAAATATGATAAATTGTTTACAACACGATTTGTTTACAGTTTTCAAATCAAGTATATCGGAATTGTGAGATAGGTAACGTATAAGCAATAAGCTGCTTTCAAAACGGATTGCACTGCAGACTGATGTTTTGAGCTGTCAAAGGACTTCCGCAGACAGGGATACAGAGTTGGAAGAGGCGTTCATCGTGTCATGGAATCTTCCAGACTTTGGCACAACAGGGCATGCCGTTTCAAAAAGTTCCTCGTTTTCGGAATATTCTCTCTTCTGTTGTCTAAGCGAAAGTAAATTTTACAAAAAACTTGACTCTGTACTCGATGCTAATAGAAGGATTTTCTGAGCTCTCCCGAGTTTCAGTAATTCAGTAAGTTCTGTCTTGGACGGAAGCTTAGCAGATGTTGGCCATCGCATCTTTTGTGAAACCATTGTCAGGAGCCAGGTGTGCTGAGAACACGATGAACACGAGGGTGACTTTTGAGATGAAATCGATAAAGCGCATACGGAGCTGTGAGGTAAGAAACAAACTGGTCTTCCTACAAGTGAATAATTTAATTACTGCCATTGTCCTTGTCTTTGTTGCTTTCTTTCCCTTCTAGTGAAGCAATCTGACAATCCGGTTCTTGCAACAGAGAATCAACTGAATTGTTTTTTTAGTACCACTTCGCTTTTTCTGAACAACACACGACTAAATTTCTTGGCATGCTTTTACTTTACAGTAACAGAGTAATAGTCTCTGGGTTATTAAATGCCAAAGGTACATTCCAAAAAGTTGCTGTTTTTCTGAGTCTTGCGATATCAGGAAATGTGTAATTTTGTTCTCCTGTCTACTGCTTATCGTTCTGGGATTGCCATTCAAATCAGTGTAGCTATGGTGTAACAAGATGTAATATCTGAACAACAACAACAATAATAACATAAGAAGCAATGGGTTTTTTTAAATTAAGGACTATTTAGACATTTCGTTTTCACTTTAATGATATATTTAGATCGCCACGTTCACATCTTGTATTTAACTAAAGTTTAAGTAAAAAAATTATAATGACCTGTGGAAAAACCAGTAGTGTGTACTGGACGTCAAACGGCTGACAGCAGCTTACCGAAAGCTGAGGTGCTACAAGAGTTGGAACAAAAAGCATCGCTGAGCTGCGTTCGCTGTTTGCTGCCACACACCGTTCATAGCCCCTGAACCTCATGTAACTGGTTTTGCCTAAGGGGTGCTAGGGCAGATCGGCTTGGCCTGGGTACCGCAGAGCGTGGAACTTCAAGCGGCTGACCGAAAGTTCAGGAGCTACAGACGATGTCACACGGCAACAAAGTAACCCCGATGGAAAGCGAAAAAGAGTGCGGCGCCGTACTACATCCCTGGCAACGCCCCATCTTCTGGCAAGTCGTTAAAACTGCGCAATCAGCACTTCTCTGGGTAGTAACGGTGTTCTTCGCTAGCCCCTTAGCAAACTTTTGCCATCCGACATACTTTGTACAGTTTTTGTACTCTTTGACGTCATCAGCCCGAGTAGTGTTTGCAGTACCCACACGAAGCGTTCTCGTACGCCACAGGAATTGAATGCTGAGGACCTGTTGGTCAAGTCGCACCTGCAGCTTATATCTAGGGTTGGGTTGCATAAGCGCATATACTCTTCCATCACCTAAAAGTAGACGTTGGGCGCAATAACATTGACACAACCGCTAATGCAACTGCATTTAAGCAGTTGAAGCCATTTCAAAGTTCTGAAACTGAAAAACCCACCACCTTCCCCCACCACTGCCCTCAACTTCACTGTCGATCCTCCCCAAATCCTGGAGGGGGTGGGTAAGGTAGATGACGCAGTTGGTATCTCGCGTGTTTACGTGACTGGTCTAGCTGAGCTTGTCTGAGTGGAAGATGGGGGGTGGGGAATCCTCAGGTGTTTGACGAATATTCTCAGTTTTGTTGACTCTGAACCGCGTCACACAGTTTGTTAATCCGGATTCCCAAATACCGGTGGTAGATAGTTCAGTACATCGTCTGGGCCTGCATTTTCTTCCGTCAATTATAAGGGTCGCTGACCTCCCATCCCTACCCCATGCCCCTCGATCCTCGCGTCGGTAAACTGCCCCAGGCCGATCGTCCCCACCGCTATAGCTATGAGGTTCGAAGCTAGTTGCTGGACAGCCAAGAGCACTGCAGGCTTGACAGGTCGATTAAACGCCACGTCACAACTCTTTTGTTTCCTGGCTGAGCCGCTAATGATTAGGTTTGTGTTTCCCTTTTGGTCAGACGAATTATTGCGTGCGCCAGCACTCCGCGGGGAACGCTGGATACAGACCTTTGATTTCAGGACGGGAGATTGTTTCGCGGGTAGCTGTAATTGATTTTATTCACGGGCATTCCACTTTTTTTCTGTTCTCGAGTTTAAATATAAAATCTTTGTAGACTAACATGGACCGCTGCAGCTGACATTTCACAAAATCTGTTCAGGAATACCCCGACGTAAGAAAAGAACGTCGCGTCTTGTCTCTTCAGAACAGACGTAATGCTACGGACTTTTTTAAAGTCTGCAATTTGTGTTTAACATTTAAAAAAACTGTTAGCATGAGCGTATTGGTTTTGTCCGGTGCTAGACCAAACCTGCAGCGGCAAGTATCTTTGCCGTTAGACCTTGTCATTCGGAGTCGAATATCCTGACCCTGACCTTCAAAGGTCACTCGAAGACTGACCATGTAAGATTCATACTTATCACGCGTACCAGTCCCGCAGCCTGCCAGAAGTTATAACCTTCTAGTCTTCAAAAGGTAACAGAAGCTTGTCGCGAGTTACCGGGCACCAGAAAAATGTGCACCTCAGCGCTGTGCTAGTGGGGCACCTCAGGTGAGGCCCATACGCTGCGTCCAGCCGCAGGTGTCTGAGGTGCAGAGGTTCTCGTGGGATGTTGCGTTTAGCTGCTCCATGGCAACTGAGGCCCGTACGCGACCGCGTCCGAGGTGAAGATCGTGTCAAGGAGAGCGAACATTGCACAAAATCATGTTTATTTATAACTGCGTATTTTTTCTTTCGGGGTTTTTCTTCTCTTGTTTCCTCTCTCTCTTTTTCCCTACCTCCCACACCGTGCTTGGGTGCGTGCGTGCGTGCGTGCACAACCAGAAGAAAAGGTTGTGGTCAGTACTGTCTCTTGAACAAATTATGTTCTCTTTACCTTTTTCAGTTTTCCTGGTTGCTCTGAGCAAATGACTCACTACAGGATTTTACTTAAGATAACATAAAGAAAGGTTTAGGAGGGAGTAGGAGAGGAGGGTGAAGGGCATTGGGTGTTAAGGAGGGGGGGGGGAGAAAGAGGGACAGGACTGGAGCATCCGCGGAGAGAACAGTCGACGGCAAGGGTTGTAAACAGGTGTCGCGTGTCGAGCACGAGATTCGAACCTACGACCTTCTGCATCGCTATAGTACGGGTCGCTTTCATAATGCACCCACGGAAACACCCAACGTTCTTGTCCTGTGTACCCTTCTCTTTCTTTAGGTCAGTCGGAAAACGTTCAGGTGTTTGCCAGCTTGAGTTCGGCGTGCAGTGCTATAATAATGGACATCGAACTTCTCCGCGCGGCAAAATTGTAAGAGATCCCACTTGCTGCGGAATGAAAAAAAAAAAGGCACCTGCACATTAGAAAACGTGTCATATCAACCTTTTCTTTCAGCACACGCAGTATTGTGTATAGCCCTTACTTACATCATGAAGTGTCGCCAGCAGGGAATCTGAGTAAGTGACAGCCCCGCTTTGGACTGAAACCACCCTTGGATAGACGACTGCATACTTTAACGGCCGTCAATGTAATGCGGGAAATATTGATGACACTGACCGATCAATGAAGACAGTTATACAAACGAGGGGCCTTGCTCGTTTAGGTACTGCTCATCTTTCGTATCTGCCCTGTCAGTCTTAGAATGAACGGCATCGGATCTTCCGCGAGGCACAAGAGATCCCAGGTGCTAGGAGTCAGAGTACAGAAGAGACATGAACGCCCATGCAGCCATCGCAGAAGCCGGGCGCAGAATTCCTAAGAATCACAGGCTACGCAATGCCACGTTCTAATTTATGTGATTTGCTAACAGAGGCCAAACCCCCCCCCCCCAGTAAAAGAAAGCGTTTGTTCTAACAAGCAGGTGATAAGCTGAATGACTTCCTCAGATTTATGCACTGATCGTGACTGAAGTCAAAGATTGAGAGAACACTAAACAGCCGTAAACGTGCGTCAGTTTTTTTTTAAAGAAGAGATGTCTCATGTCCTGTTTGGTCGGTCGGTCGGTCTGTCATCCCTCGCTCTTGACCCCTGCTCCCCCCCAAAAGCAACATAAATTGCCTAGATTTGACTGCAAACAACTTATCGTTGTAAAACAAAACGGCAGGACGTGGCCCTCAGTTACCTGCTTTCGAAACAATATTTAAGGTGAACACTGTACGTTTAAACGAGGTGCTCATATTTGGTTTCTAAAATAAATAAATAAAAGCTGCCACGATGTCGTAAGTTCTAGATGTATACTGTGAATTGTAGGCTACGTCATCACCTTCAAACGATAACGCTGCACGCACACAGTTCCTTCATCACCAAGAAGCGATCGCTACTAGACGGACCAGCTTTAAACGATGCTCGTGCTAGGAAAGTGCGATGGCGGAATGTGTAGTTTTTAAATGCAAATGAGAACGCATTTTAATAAAGTCACCTTGGTAAATAACAGATAAGACAAGTCAAACGATGAATTGTTTAACTAGGGACGGGATAGGGGGCTGCGCTGTCTTAATACTGTCAAAGCAGTCATCCAAGGATCAGACTCACAGAACAGATCTTGTCTGAAAGGACAGACGATAGCGTGGGAGTGCTGACTTGAAAATGGCAGAATCATCTGCAAAAGACGGATCAGGAGAGAGAAAACATCGGACGAACCCTGCAGGGGACTTGGAGAACATTTCGGAGAATTCAGAAGCGCCTGCTTCGGTGAGGGTCCTCAAAGGAAGCCAGGTTTCTGCTTTTATACAGCTTTATAGATGGATTTTTAAAATACAGACAAAATATATACCTGTGAACGTTTTTCAAAAAGTAAATCTAGTTCTCAGCTGAATCCAGATCTGTCATAACTTTCAGCACATCGACGTTAATAATTTAATGAAACGCTTAATAGTGTGGAGTCCGATGGACATGTTAATTACGTGTTTTAAATGTTAGTGTTACTGACATCATTATGGCAAGGCAGTCTGTAACGTTTGTATGCCCCGCTCGCCACCGCCCCACTCTCAGATACTTTTCATACTTTAGAAGTTAATTGTGATATCGCGGGATATTGAAAATGCAGAGACGGAAAATTACTCTTTTGTTTTTAATTATTAGTTTTTGCTTGTTAGTTGTAGGCTTGTGCGTTTCATGAATGCTTTCTATGCTAGCTTTTGAAAATGCAGAAATGTATAGTCAGATTTTAAAATACACAGATTTACCCAACAAATAGAACCCGGAGTGTGGATCTGTTTTTATAACTGAAGGATTTACCATTTCTGTTGTACCGAACAACTAAAAGGCGAGGTGTTATCTTTAGTTATTTGAAGTACGTATGTGCATAGAATTTCATACCTCGACGATGGCGAACGGAGAGGATACCTTTATCAAAACAGCAAGAATCGTTTGGCTGCGAATTAGGATCTCGTTTTACTTACCTGTACATGTATTTCCTCTGGATATGACACCCCTTGGCAGGGCCGGCATGCTTGTCACGAGATGGCGTGTGGGGGCTGACTGCTCAAACCGCTAAATAGACAAACATAAAAAAAACATGAACAGGATTTGACAATCCTTTTAAAGAAAAATAACTTGACTCTACTGTGCATCAGGTGTCGACCATTACTGATGTTCAAAAAATGTCTTGATGAAGAATTAAAAAAAAACTTAGTTCAACGTTCAAAACATGGACAATGGAAAGAAAACCAACCAACCAAACAAACAAAAAAACTTGATTATACTGAAGGATGTTTCAGATGGTGCACGGTTGGTTGGTTATTGATTGCAAACTGGGTGCATATCAGAAGGCTGGACTATGGGGAGGGGGGATGGGGTCCTATTACTAAACCATACTCTGAAAGAACCAACAGACTGATTGCTGCAGTAAGATGTCCAATACGGACAGGCAGTTCAATGCGCGGAGAGTTTCCATAATGTATAATTCCAGGAAATAATCCTTGATCATACCTGGATTCGAACCAGGAACTTCCACGTGCTAGCTCGCATCTCGACCAAGTGAGCTTTCCAGAGCCCCCCCCCCCCCCAAATTGTGCATGGAGGCACATTAAACCTTGAAGGATATTTTTAACAACCATAGAAGGATCATGCACATCCCGGTTCTGATTGCAATCAGCTGATCACGAAGTTGGAATACTGCATTTATGAAGTCATAATGGTGTCGACAACAAGTTTCTCTGCTTGAAGCAGTGACCGACAATAGAATGAGAAAATAAATAAATATTTAGTTGGGTAATCAAACCCATAGTAAGAATGAACCGACATTTCCATAGCCTTTATTAGCAAGCTGTGAAATCTTAACAACAACAATAACAGGAGTAATTAACATCAGGATCTGTACGCGCCCGCACACACGCACACACACATGTGATTTTGTCACTGAAGATAACCTCGGACTATGAAAACTCATCGAGGGAATAAACAAGGGTCAGTACAAGGTTGAACAATATAAGGAAGCTCGTGGTCAAAGTTTAGATAGACTCATACAGGTTACAGGTGAAAGGCTACGGGATTTCATCGATAACAACAGAGGTCTATGGTGGTGAGCGCGGAAAAATATTTTTCAAAAGAAAAAAAAAACCAACAAACGCCCGAACACCGAACGGCAGGTCTTGAATGATTCAGCATCCAGCAGCCACCGTTTACACTTCGTTTCACCTTGGGTCGTTTCTCGGATCCATTATTAATCGTCTGTTGCAGTTCACGGTGACTCCTGTGCGTCAGAACAGCAACAGGGGCATCATCGGCGGCGGCGGCAGCGGAGATAAGTACAGCCCCAACAGGAACAGCTTCCGGAAGAACTTCGCCCACTTCGAGCTAGGAGAGGACGGCGAGGCAATCGATGGACAGAACAGCATCACATCGCTCCTGTCTTCCAAATTCAGAGTAGGTTAATCAGCATCGCAGCAACCTTTGCCTTCCATACGTTCGTGTGTCGAAGGTCAGTGGGGTCCTACACGGGATGAGGAAAGAGTTCCACGGATGGCAGGAGCCCAAACTAAAGCGCGCTTAGTGCGTGCGGTGTCTTTTTTTTTTTTTTTTGTCGGCCCTTTGGCTGTAATCCTCTCCGGTTGTCGCGGTAATCGCATACAGACACATACGACTCCATTTTTCCGTTTGGGAAAGACCGGTGGCGTTCGACCTAGGGCCAAATGACAACTTGTCAGAATCCCCATACCCCAACCAATAGCACCGTCTTGTGCAGGTTTTGCATGCTATGTCACATATTTTACTGCACCCCTGTCACATCACGCACGCAAACACGTGCATTAACGCACGCCCACGCACATGTAAATCCGTTTGCGCGTGGTGGCTCCATGGTGTCACTAGGCAACGCGAATCTGTCGAGTACACCGAATTTCTGGTGCAGGACATTTCCCTTTCACAATTTAAAACGCAACAAGTCGCCTGTTTAAACCTTTCGTCATAGCTGTGTTAACCGTTCGTCCAATTTTCCTGCTAGCCTTTAACTTTAAATACTCAAAGTACTCAGTCTTGTCGAGTTGAGATTAAAGGCACCCCATATGCTTCTATTTCACTTTGTTACTGCCAGTCTCTTGCAAATTTGCACTGTGGTTTATTTTTACCTCAGTGATTTTTTTCCTATGTTCTGAGTGGACAAGCCATATTCCTGCAACGAATTTCATTCTTTTCCATGAAGATGCTAAGAACAAGTTGTTTCGTGATCAAGCCAAGTAGATAAAGTGGAACAGACGTTCCGGTAACCTGCCGTTGTGTCACTCCCCGCTGTTCTGTTACTCCTAATCGTATACCAAAACGGCACCTCCCGTAAAAAGCTGTTTTGAAATGCTGGGTGAAAGTTGTTGTGTTCGCTACACTCGGTGTTCTACATAAAAATGGATGTGTTAGTAGACTGTGTTTTCATCTTTAAAATGATGTTTAATATAAAGAGATGTTAATTATATGTTTCGCTTGCTTCCAACCACCCCCACCCTTTTACATACATCTTGTATTTTAAATAGATAAAACCCATCTTCCAGCCAGTAACGAGGTCACCTTTGACCACACTTCTCTCTCTCTCTTTTTCTTTCTCTCTCTCTCAGACGAAGAAGACAGGGTAATGATATTTGGTTTGATTGTCTGCATCAAACGTGCGGCTGAAACTGATGGTGTGCCGAGCACCAAGATTATCTGTCTTGTCTGTGTATATGAACCCTTTCTCTCCATTTGTCTTGGGACTTGCATGCATGATGAAATGTTTAATCGTTGTAAATTGCCAGCGGTAATATGCCAGCATCTTTTTTAATTTTTATTTTGGCGTGTGGTTCACATTAAGTAGTGGACAACCGTTTAAAATATGTTACTTCAGGCCTTGCTCAATGTGTAAAGACAGTAAATACAAATTAAGATGTCAGTTTACTATCTTTTGCTGCCGTCAGTTTACGCAATTTGCCACATGCAATTCGCCACATGTATTTTGCCTCATGGATTTCTGGCTCAAACTGTTCTCCTTTTCCTCTTTCCCTTTGGTTGTTGTTGCATTTTCAATGTTCTTACACTCAGCTGACATCCTAATAACTTTTTTACATGTGTTTTAACGACATGAATTGCTGTTCGCAATGTTGCAAAACTATAGCCAGTGTGATGGTCTCGGAATTAACATCAGAAGCTATTGGCGACTAGCACAAAGACTCCGTTGCGTGTCAACCGCGACAATAGTCATGCAACTGCTCATTCTACGATGGCAAGTACTCGATATGACTGCCACCACCCCCACCCCCATCACCAGAGAGACAATAAGGTCAGCAGGGTGTTTTACGTCGTGTCAGCAACGAAGCCCGTTTTATGAGGGGGCTGGAGGGAAGATGATGACACGTGTAAACAGGTGAATGTGCCAGCCACCATCTGTATTGGTGACATGCCTACGCGCTGTGGTGTAGACGGCCTATCCTGAGTCAGAGAGGGAGAATGTGAAGAGCCAGGAGTAAACAGTAATAAATTTATCTTAAATTCTTTATCGCTATGGCTGCTTTTATGAACAAGTTAAAGGCTACACGTATGCTTTGAGGGACAAAACGGCGGGCTAAAAGTGGTTCCGTATCATATTTGCAATTTAAACCCATCCGAAAAATCGAAAGATTCGGTTTTAACGGCGCAATGGATGTAAAATAAAAATGCCGGACGTGGTGCTGATCAAGTGTCCCGCTGATCGTAATTTATGTCATACAGTTATAAATACATTTGTGTGCTCATCCTTTATCACAGAGATTACCTACCTTGGATTAGTGGGCTTTACGTTTTATTAAAATACTCTAGCCTCATGAAATATTTTTCCCTGCTGGTCAGATCGTTAAATGTCAAAATAGGAGGATCCTGCCATTGTTGGGAGGGTTTGTCTGCTGAAAACATTGACGTGATACGAACAGATGTAAAACAAAACATATCTGGAGAGTGAAAAGTACGCGTTATCTTTTGATTTATGAGATTGCTTTTTTCCCTTTCTTTCACCAGCATCTCTCAATCAATGCGTGCCCACAAACGTATAAACTTTTTTAAAAACTGAAGTGATGTGCGAGCGTGTATCTGCGCACGTTTGTTCCCGCACTACTTCCTGTTAGTGGTGGTGGTTAGTTAGAGGGACAGTGCTTCCACCTGGCGGCGATTTCGCACTGTGGGGGATGGGGTCCTATTACAAAGCGATGCACTGAAAGAACCACCAGACTGATGGCCAGTGCAGACAGGCAGTTTAACGTGTGGGAGATGGCCGAATTTGGTGTGGATCGGTTCAGGCGTGCAGATTTTTATAACAAACGCACACCCACACACACATTGGGTTTTATACATTAGATTTCACCCAGAAGTGTGCGTGTGAGAGAAGTGACTAGGCACTTTTACTGAATTACATACAGTATAAAATCAGTAATTACCTTTGCCTTAAACAGAAAATATTTCGCCAACCGTACAACTCCAAAAATAGTTATACGTGCTCGAGTGCAGCCCGGAGAGATAGACATAAATAGATGACAAGAATACAGAACGATACGTGACATCGAGCCAGTTACTGCAAATCTGTTTTTCCCAAACTTCGTATTTAGAAGGGGGGAAAAACACCGATGCGTTGTGATGTAATAACATAAAAACAACCAGGTGTTGAATCTGTAGGTGCGGGCACAAGATCAGCGTTTAATAGAAATTGTATTTTATTAAAAGTGTGACAACTCAACCATTTACTGCAAATCTGTTTTACTTCATATTGAAAACAGTGATACTTTGTGATGTAATAATGTAAACGCAACCTTGTGTTGAATTGTTAGGTGCGGCCACAGGATCAAACTCGGTGATCAATATATTATTAATTCGTGACAACTCAATGTACCCCCTAACACAGTTGAAAGGTATGTGACTAGCCGTTCGCTTACTCACCACAAAGAGACAGATATCGGCAGCGCGTTTGATAATAGAAAAATATGACAAAATAATTGACCACTGCTGTGATCTACAGCTACGAAATGAAAGGAGGCGCAAAATAAAATCAGACACCTGCACTTAATACAAAACTGTATGCAATTTTCCGTGCTACCAAGATTGTGGTTCTGCAGCTTAGCCCAACGCAGAGCATGTCAAAGTGGGCGCGAACTTTCAAGCAGGTACAGACGTCTGTATATTTTCTGGTGTAAAATTCTCGTACTGTTGATTTATTGTTGTACAACAAGGTGCAAGAGCGTAATATATTTACTTCCGCAATACAGACTGCATTGGCATTTTGGTGATTCTAAGACTGTTTCTAGTGTCTGGCTTAAATGTTTGTGAGGTTTGTTCCCACCAGCAATCAGGAAGAGCCAAGATCCTTCCAACATAACACCTGTAAAGATTTCGAAGGATACTATGTCAAGGTGTTCCCGCGAAAAAAAAACCGAAACATTTTAAAGCCTCATCATTTATATAGTATTCAGATTTTATCGTTTTCCGGGATCTTGCTGTACTGAGAGTGTCCATTATTTCCGCCATCTCGTCAGGTTATACATTCAAGATGCGGGCTTTGAGTTTATTTTTGTATGTGTTTTTAGCTTTGCCATTATTTCAAGGCTGGCCGTTTTCAGCTTCGGGGTTATAGAGATCTGAGTGGTCCGATCTGTTTCAGCGCCTTGTGTATGTATCGTCACCGTTTTTCCGAGGTTTTGCCTATTGCCTTTCCAGCATTTTGGTTTCCGTCTTGCCAACATTTTGCCTACCGCCTTTCCAAACTCCTTGCCATCACCTTGGCTACCGTCTTAGCCGGTCTTGTAGCGCAACGGTTTGTGCTTTTTCTATTTTGTTCTCATTAGTGTAGTCTAGTTTTGCACTTTACAACAGTCTCGTTAAACTCGTACGAAAATTTTAATATTTCCTCTAAATTGATTCCGTGTAAGTGCCGTTCCAATTAAAAAACAACGTTAATTCTGACATTATAAGGCGCCAAGCCAGCGCTAATACCCACGAGGTTAGGTCGATGACAACCAGACGATGACCCGCGCTATCGTCCATCTCACAGTTCGTGTGAACTGAATGCGCACAGAAATAACTGCTAGTTTCGGAGTCACCACTCCTGCTTTGCTGAGTCCGCAAAGGCAGCGATAAAATGTTTTGATCCTTTTCGATTTTATTGTGGCCGGACGTCCAGGTAGCTGCAAGGGACATGTGATCCGCTGTGACCCAGCCAGACCCGTACGGACGTACCCAGCATGCGGGCGCGCGGCAGAAGCCGATGAGGGCAACACCCGATCTATCTACACAATGAACGGGTCCACGCAGCGCTGGAAGAGGATAATTTTCACGAGAAAGCGATGATCAGAAATGGTTGTGAAGCTGTTATTAATATTGGGGTTTGAAGACTTCTTGTAGCAGGTGCTTTCTCAGGAGGCAGAACGATTTTAGATTCACGGGGTCCACAAAGTGTTTCAGCGAATGCCCGAGTGCGCCACTCGAACGTGAGCCGGTCAGCATCAAAAGATAAGTTTGCTCGCTATACTGACAATCGATTTACGTGAAGTACCCCCTCCCCCCCATACAAGTGGCCAATTAGTGGGAGGCAAACAGAAGACGGATCAGCATCTGCAGTTTGGTAACTCTGGCGATGGACAGGTCACCTGAGCACTTGCGTCCAATGCTGGTGTCACAGAAGAATGCTTGGCACCATTCGAGGGAATTAATTACAAAGGTAATGCGAGTTATATTATAAGAACGATGAACAGATAAGATAGTGCGAGTTTTTCTGTCATTTTGGATGCGGTGTCAAGCTGTCTTTTATAGACTCCAAGTTTGATCTGCACACACGTTCATTGACCTGTTCTTCGATTCCTCCAGGCAAGCGGTCTTAAAAAAAGGTGCTTTTCATAAGGAATTTCCATAGAACTATAAAGTCAGAAGCATTTTGTCATAACTCTCTCATGCTTCTCTATCCCTCGGTGTTTTACACAGTACACCCCTGTGCACACATGCACACAAGTGCCAGCATATCTGCATCATCAACATTATAAGTTGGTATTGTGGGTAACACATAAATATTTAACATGTCAATTATTGACAAATCAACATCAAGATTTGCACATAGATGAAAGCTGGAACATGAAATGTAGTGCTGCAAAGCACGTCAGAATTCTCGTAGTCATGATGCCAAAGCATTTATCTCTTCCTTTTCTTCATGGGGCTGTTCATGACTGTGACCCTGTCGTCTGAGTCACACTGTGCTTGGCGCCCCTTGGAGATTTTGCCTCTTGGTTCAATAGCAAGTGCAAGATTTCTCTGGAGACGAAACTTGTTTCATTATAATGGAACATCCACAAAGATCGATTATCACAACTTCTACCAAGGACCCTGTGTCTTCCAAAATGTTTCTCAAGAGGATCCTGGCAGAATCTGCTACTCAGCACAAACTGAACACCATGGTTCAGCAGATACTTTGCAGCCTCAGGAAATGCTTTCAGGGTTATGACCAGGGTTATGACCATGGGTTATGACCATGGGTTATGACCAGGGTTATGACCATGGGTTATGACCATGGGTTATGACCAGGGTTATGACCATGGGTTATGACCATGGGTTATGACCAGGCTTATGACCAGGGTTATGACCATGGGTTATGACCAGGCTTATGACCAGGGTTATGACCATGGGTTATGACCAGGGTTATGACCATGTTCGTCTCAGCTTGGCAGAAGCCAGGTCTCTATTGAACGGAGTTCTTCCAGGGCTCAAAGTATTGTAACAGTTCAGCCAAAAAATCAAATCTCTCATCAAGGCATGAGCAGTAAGGTTTCAGAAAATCCTTTCTTTTTCTCTGCCCCTCTGTTAGTGCCTTACTTTGCTTGCGAGTATTTTTGAATGCTTCTTTTAGCTTTTCTTTTGGCAGCGAAAGAGGATTGTTCTCTATTGGGTTGGTCCGACTGGCAATAGCTCGTTCTTGTTTCTTTCTCAGTAGAGTCTGAATATATGTGCAGGCCTGACAAATCGATCCAGATGCTGTCCAAAATTTTCAAGAGCTGGAACTCACAGTAGATGTATGTACAGCCGAATCACACACTGACAGGCATACAATATGCCTAAAGTACAATTGGTTTTTGTCACCATTAGGTAAATTCTTGCAGTGATTGTTCCAACACACCTGGACACACATGCATGCAGGAAAGCCTCGTCAAAAATGATGACAATGGTGTTGACTCAATGTTCACTGCCTGATCCTGTGCTGGAAAGCCTAACACCAACACTGTGGTGGAAAAGTCTGGCATAATGTGTACTTTAAATTTCAGTACACTCCCTTCCGCAATTTCATCTATTATCTCCTTATCTGTGTAGCTTATTTGGACCCATGGAACTGGAAGGGTCACCAAAGCTTTTCGGACCTCATCAAAAGAACAGTAGGTCACTCTCTCTGGAAGCATGGGAGGTTCTCTGTTTGCCTGCAACAGAAGAGAATGACCAGTCTACAAGCATTAGAAGATCAATAACTATCACTGATTTACTTACCATAGTTGTCAATTCCACACTAAAGCCGAGGCAAAATTTCTTACTACAAAAGATCAGGAAAAACTACAATGGCCAGAACACAATCTTCCATGCCATCTTTCTTAAATGGTGTATGCCCACATGCATGTATACCTGCCTACCCACCCCCAACACAATCTGCCATACCATCTTTCTTAAATGGTGTATGCCCACCCACCCTCACACCTCACCTCCCCCTCCCTAAAGCCCCTAAACATGAACAAGCCAGAATGCAGAATGAAAGAATAACAGTCATTGGTTGCAAGTTGTTTAACTGGCATGAGTATTTTTATAAACTTCTTACACTACAACAATACACTTGGTCATAGTAAACAATTAATCTGACAGCAATATACAAGTTAGTGAAGTGAAGAAGCAGGCTATTTTCAGTTTCAGTATGCGGTGGTTCTGCAAAGCACTTTCTTGTTCAAGTTGGGGTAAAAACATTGATAACCAAGAATCAACACCTCAAAATCTAAGTAGACTTATAAATGAATGACTACACGTAATAAGAATGGGGGGGGGGGGGAAGGGAGAGAAATCCAAGTGTTCTAATCTGTTCTGTTGGTGATTGTCTGCAGCACGTGATCTACTAAATAGTAACTGCAGCGAGTCCTGCAGAAAAAATTGCTTAGCTGTGAATTGTTTTGGCCTTCAGTTAATTTTCAGGCCGACAGCTTGATCTCTTCAAATTTAAGATTTAAAAAAAAACACTCACCTCCTGCAGTTCTGATACATTCGGGGGTTAAATTGTCTCCAGCACATCTTTGCTTTTTCCCTTCTAACGCTGGCATCACAGCGATTAACTGCACGAACAATTAGTTGTTTTTCCCACTCTGGATGTTTGGGTTAACAACAAAAAAAAAAAAAAATGAAAGGCCTCTGTGCTTTCCATTGCAAGTTCCGCAACCTACAATAGCACAGCTTGCACCAGGCATAGTTCACTTGTGTTTAGAAACTGTAAATCATAAAAAGCCGAAACCTTATAAGGCACTGAAATGAACTGTGTGAACACAACAACGAGCAGGCACTTCGTACCGAAAGAGTTGATGATTCTCCGCAGGTTGACATGCGCAGTGGTGACACGGCTAGCAGCAGACGAAGCTACTGTTCCTGTCTTTGTAGTTCTATGGAATTTCTTAACCCGGCAAATGTTTATCGAAGACCTCTTGCCTCCTTTCTGAAGCAACCACCTGAGTTTTAATGTGATCTTCGATAAACATTCAGTCAAACTGTGCCTGGTCAAGAAACATCTTTAACAAGACCCAGGTGCATATGCGCTTCGCGAACGACTGATGAACACCATGCACGACCACGGCACAGGTTCGCGAAGTATGATCGCTTTATTTGTCTGGTTAAGAAACGCCTTAATTTAATTTATTTTAAGCCCCATACAACGTGTGTAGCTGACGTGCGCTTGGCTTACCTTTGGTGATAAAATCGTCTCTTAGGCCAGGGCTGCGCGTCTCACGAACGCGGTTAATTATTCGTGTCTCCTAATTGTACATAACATTGCCCATAAATGTCACAGCATAGCGAATACTTTTATGTATGGAGAAGCGGATGCCAATCTCGCGCCCATACAGCTTTTGACGCGTTTAGTTTGTCAGACCCCCAACACGCTGCGTCATTGGCCGTACACAACTCCCCCCCCCCCCAGCACTTTTGACGCCAATTTCTCTCCTTATATTCCCCATTTCTCCATCCCTTTCACAATCCCCCGACCTCTCTCTCTCTCTAGATCTAGCTTGCACGCACCACCTGTATGCACGCGCTCACCCACGCACACATGCCCGCACACCTACCCCACGCAGCCATATATCATCTGTGTTTCTTTCTTTCTCTCTCTCTCTCACATGCACGTACACCCACATGCACACACGCGCACACGAGCGTTCGCATGTGAGTCCATCTTATCTCGATAGTTCCCCAGCAGATCTTACTGTTGGTCCCCCCGTCCCCCCACCCCCATATCATGTTAAATACATGTACACATACGTGTGCTCCATATGTGAGCCAGTCAGCATGAAAACCCAGTTTTGACAACAGAAGGAGAAATGAAAAGGCAAAATATTGTGTGAGGCACAGGGCTGGGGAGTGTGAGGAAGGAAGGTGGTCAAACAGTTTCAATACAATTCTTAATAGGCCAATACTTTTGTATGACTCCTATGAAACATTAAATCAGCAGATTCAGAAGAAAATTTTCATTTGCCATCTGCATGGCATTAATTTTCTGTTGTATGGATGTCTTTCTGCTGTATCGTGTGCTTGAGCGCACATTTGTGTTCTGTACATATTGTTCAGTTTATGCTGGTACATTTACGTAGGAATAAACATGTACACATAAACAGGTACACATAAATTACCTGCCTCTCTGTTTCCGTGTTCCTGTGTCCCTTATGTTGATAGATGTCAACCAATAAATCTCTCCCCATCTCTTTTCATTTTTGATTGTTATGAGTTCAGTTTTTAAAAAAACACACACACACAAATCTAGATTGACTGCAAATTATACGTAATGGTAAAAAGACAAGTCTTGAAAACCTACCCCAAAAAGCAGGATCTGTGTATTTTATTTTCTACAGTTGCTTTCTGTCTATTTTTTGTCCGTTGACACCCACACACATGGATCTGTTTCTTGTGTCTCTCCATTGTCCTTGAATACTTGCTTTGTGTAGTCGAGTGACTAATGAGGCACACAAACAAAATATGTGAAGATAAAAATGATGGATGTAGAGACCCATTTTAGGTGTCTCCTGAAAAGCCCTTCTAGGCTAAAAATACAGAATAAACAGGATATTCAGCACAGACATGCACTGTTCAAATGTGTGTATGCAGTACAAAGCTGTACCAAAAATGACAGAGAATTGGATGCATTAAAATGTTTTTGACATTTGGAATTTTTGTTTTTAATAAGGATGAGCTTCTGGGGGTTTGCTTGTTTTGTATTTGGAGAGATAGATGTTATCAAAGATATTTAAAGAAAATGTAGGTGATGATCTTTCTGTAGTCATTGATCGCCTGCTGTTGGTCTTAATTAAATATCTGAAGCAGGTTATTTGCCGATCTGACAGGACCTAAGCAAACGATGGAAGCAATATGGTGAAGAATCTCCGCGCTTTCGAAAGAGGCTGGTGTCAAAGTGGGAGGTGAGATTAAAGTGTTTTTGCAGTGCAGTCCCTGACACTACACTTTGTTGATGTTTGGAATCATGCTTGTGGGGAGCAGTTTTGTC
This sequence comes from Lanistes nyassanus, assembly GCA_004794575.1. NCBI lineage: Eukaryota > Metazoa > Mollusca > Gastropoda > Architaenioglossa > Ampullariidae > Lanistes > Lanistes nyassanus. Next base: position 319,199 of record SMGT01010271.1, read on the forward strand.
TGTCCTATGGTCAGACTATTCAGTACCCTGTGAATGTAACTTAACAAATTTCTTTTAGTTCTTCTGCACTTCTAAAGGTTTATGTTACCAGAACAGGTCATAGGTTAGAGAAGTACACAGGCTTAAAACGTTTACATGTTACATAAGATAATGTAGGGCCATATTTTAAACCTTATGATTTACTTTCCTCAGAGTATAACTTTAAAAAAAAATTTGAGCAGAGTGCCATTTCTGAAAATGTACCACTGCTACCAAACAAATTTGGTTTTGTAGAGTCAAAATTACGACAAGATTGACAGCACTTTGCACCAGCAGGACAATGAGTTGCAGAAAAAGAAATCAAAGGTAAGATGGCACAACTTTGTCCAATTTTTTCAGTTACATATATTATGTGCAGCTACACAACTCAACACCACTGATGTGTTTTGGAAAGTATGTGTCAAAATATAATAATGCTTTTACTGCTTGCTTTTCTCCCCTTGTTTCCTCCATCTTCTATTTCTCTAATCAGCACAGTGATTGTAGGTACGTCTAAATTATTTTGTTTTTCAGATAACTAGCCCAGAGCAAATGTGTTACAAAGACTGGCGTTGCCCATGATATGTTATGGCTCGTTTCATGTACAGTCTTATCTTTCTGCTGGATTTTGCAGAAACGCTTGACTTTTGAATGGATCATCCGTTGGTTCATGATGTTTCTGGTTGGCATCGGAACATCTGTGCTGGCTGCAGGGGTTCACATTTCTGTGGAGCTGGTGTCCCACCAAAAATTCCACCTTATCGCCAAGTGTATCTTTTGGCTTGTACAACTTTCTGTCCTCAGTGGTGTGTGTGTGTGTGCATTTGCTGCATGACTGTGGCCATGAGATGTGTTCATAATTACACCTTACCACCATGGCCTGCAGCATCAGCAGCGCAGCGTATGCTGCAGCAGAGATCCCTGATTTTAGGATATGACCAGACCATTCTGTCATTCAGCAGATGCCAAATCTGCATGAGTAGCTCTGAAATTGCGATTCTACCAGCCGTCACGAGAAGCTGGGATTCAGATTGTTTGCACCAGCTGATGCCCTACCTCAGTAATTTAGTCTTGGCAACAAGCATGGTAATTTGGCAACAAGCATGGCAATTCTTGATCAGCAGGGGCCTCTGGTGAATAATGCAGACGAGGCTGCAGTGTAGTGAGGAGAGAAAATTGATGTAATAACAAGGTCAGCTTGGAACATTATTGATCTAGCACATTCACATACTGAATGAAGGGTATTCTTTTTACTACTGTCTAGTTGCGCTCATTTGCATTAGTATACTAGGAACAAATGCATTTGCCAGGTGAATTGATGTCGAAGGTTTAAGTAGGGAATTTTGGGGACTGTATAAGGTGTGTACTCATCAACTTGGAAATGTGAGGGGGGAGGGGGGTAAATAAAACCCTACCAGTATTGAATAAAGAACAAATGACAACAGAGCGCTATAAATCATCCATCGATAATCCCAACAAGGTACTGGCAGCGCTAGACACACCCGTATGCTGACGTATGCAACCATGGGAGCCTACCGTACCCAAACACGTAGCAAAGAGAGAGTCGAAAGTAAGGAACATGGCAGATCTTAAGTACCAGTATTGTTCACATTGAATTGAAATAATCTTGTTGAAATCTTGTGAGGTTTCTCATTCTTTCCATTGTTGATTTCATCTCACATTCTTATCTGTCTACTCAAACCCACACATACAGAAAAATGTTCAGAGGAGTGGCAGAGGCCCACCAAATCAAACATGATGTATCACTTTATGTTGCATAGCATGACTTGTTTGTGTGCATGGATGCACGCACACGTAAATGTGTGTTCATGGGAGTGTGTGTGTGAGAGAGAGAGAGAGTGTGTGTGTGCAAGTGTGTGTGGGTATGTGTGTGCATGCATGGATGCAGCTGCACTTATGTGAGGGAGCAATTTTAGTTGTCAGCTGTGCAGTGAGACATGTACCTCTCCAGCAAAGGATTAAAACCACTACTTTTAAGAGTCACTGTTTACTGGGGTTTTTCTTGTGTAGGTGATATGCATGTCCAAGCCAGGTAAGCTGTAACAAACGTTGCAGTAGCAAATGACAGGTGAACCTCTTGTATGTAAAAGACTTGCTCTAGTTGTTTTCTGAGGATGAAGATGACAGGTGGGCAGAAGTGGGGTTGGGGGCATCAGGCACTGTTAAACAATTTTAGACTAGGAGATTTCCCATCAGGAACAGAAACTCAGGAATATTCAGGCCCCTCCCCCATTTTAACAAAAAAGAGGGGATGGTCTAGGCCTATGGTTCCTATATGCTGCTCGGTGACCTTAACAGGTGATTCAGATCTGGATGAGTGCTCAGAGAGCAACTGTCTCATCAAGCCAGTAGCTATATGGTGTGGCATCAATGTAGGAATCACCATCCTTGGGTCTACACTTGTTACGTACGTTCAGGTGAGAAGCAGTTATTAATAGGTCAGGTAATCAACACTGTTTTAGACAAGAAGCAAACGTGTTCTCAAGTAGCTCCACTGAATGTAGCTGGCTGTTTTCAAAAAAAAAAAAACTTTTCACAAAATCTTGGCAAATTTGGGCTTTCACCTAAGATGCTCACCTATTAAAATGCTTCATCACTAGTCTTTTTTTGTTTTTGTTTGTTAAACTTTTATTCAAACTAGTAGTTAGAAAAATCTGTACATACACCCACTGATTTGCATGATTAGGTGTACTGTTCAAAAGAAGTGAAAGACCAGCTGTACTTTAGCAGGTAGGTCATGGACATGTCATTTGCAAGAACATGGCATCCGACACCATGCATTGGGATGCACCATGTTTCATGTTGCAACAGTGAACGTCTGTGTGCATGGAAATCAGTGCTGCCACATTTGTGTGCACCACAAGACATGACAGAACACATACACCCAAGATGCCAGACAAATGTGTGTAGGTGACAAAGCAAAATGGATCAGGTGAAAAACCACAATGCCTGTGCAGATCATGTGTAGTATGAGCGATGGAGGGCACACACGTTTGTGACAATGATTATTCTGTATTGCACCTACTCTGACTTTGGTGTGCGTGGGTTGTGTCCTTCATGGTAGGGAATCTTCTTGCTGCAATGAAAATACCGCATTTATCTGTTGTTGGTTGCTGCATTAATGAATGAGGTGCACTTCAGGTTCATTGTGACTACCGGTTAGCATCACGTGGTGCAGTTTGCACTGGTCTTTCAATTTTCCAGAGATGGTCAGTTTTTTATGGAGTCTTAAGGTGAGGTTGTAACATGCTAGAGTGTAGTTTTGAGGCTTACCAGCCACTCAAATAGACATAATGAATTGCTTTGTTTATAATTACTTTGATGTCAGTGATAGTTAACAAAAGTAGGAAGATATCTGTCTTTTGTGTCCATGGGCTAGAGATGTCAAAAATTTAAACAGGCATCTTGTCTTTTCAGCCCAGGGCAGCAGGGAGTGGTATTCCTCTCATTAAATCTTACCTCAACGGCATCCGTGTTCCGGGTCTTCTTTCACTTCGTGCTTTCATCGCTAAAACTGTTGGAGTAGTTCTGTCTATTCTTGGTGGGCTAGCCTGCGGCAAGGTAAGTTAGATATAGGGCAATGTAAGGTTGATACCAACCCAACTTAAGTACAAATTGTAGTTGCATTTCATATGGGAATCAGATTTGAATAGTTCTACACAAGGTTTTTTTTTTGTTTTTTTTTTACCAGTGGCTTCCTAATACACAAAAACCTCATTTTAAACTCTTTGTAGCTGAAATTTTTCTTACTGCATATCAGAACAACATTCAGTGAAAATTTGCGTTTTAAGTACATGTACATTACATCAGCATATGCACAGTCAAAGTGATATGGCTACAATAGATCTGAGTTTATTCTTATTCTGTCTGTAGGAAGGACCCATGGCGCACTCTGGTGGTATAATTGCTGCAGGTCTGGGCAAGGGCAGAATACCATGGTTCTCAAGAGATATAAAAGTAGGAATTTTTACTACATGCCGTAAGGCCTTAAAAATTTTTTTTTGATAATTGCCATTTGGATGTAGAAAAATACAAATAATGCCAGAAGAAAATATTTGTACATTAATTTTTGAAAGGTTCATTCATTTCCAACGCAAACATTTTTATATGAAAACCCCTGTTAAACATATGTGTATGATGATAAAACCACTAAATTCTTGCCTCTTGATACTTGTTACAGCATGTTCTTAATAATTTCTCAGTGATCTTGTTGTTTCTTTGACCAGGTGTACAGCATGTTCCGTACAGACCATGATATACGTGACTTTGTTGCTGCAGGAGCAGCGTCTGGTGTATCTGCTGCCTTCGGTGCACCTGTTGGTGGCACACTTTTTAGTGTAGAGGAGGCAGCTAGCTTCTGGAATACAGATCTAGTGTGGCATGTGGTTAGTGGTTAGCTGTTAAATATATATGTGTAGTTGGAAATGGTTCGTGCCATGTCATGTGGTTTGTTGGTAAACATTATTTTTCATATAGTTAGACATGGTGTGTGCTATATGGTTATTAAATATTTGAGTATAGCTGGAAATTTTGTGTAGTATATGGTTGTAGTTGTTAAATATTTGTTATAGTTAGATATGGTGTGATCACTTCTCAATTGTGACCTTGTCTCTATACATGTGTTTGTGAGCATGAGTGTGTGCATCCAGGAATACACATGTACATCGGTATAATTTTAGCAACCCATGCCACTTCATGCTTGTCACTCAAAACAAAAAACATTTTATGCCATCGTTATACCTCCATATACTCTATAACTGTACTAGGCATTATTTTCTGCTTTAATGCTAAGTACATATTCTTGTTGGAAGCTGTCTGATGTTGTTTGTTGTTTGTTTGTTGTTTCAGTTTTTCTCAGCCATGATAGCATGCTTTTCAACAAATTTCCTTCTCAGTGCCTTTGAGGGACATCCGACAGAACTGTCCCACCCTGGACTTGTGAGATTCAACACGTTCCCAGTACGTGGGCCATATGAAATGTCTTTTTGTGATCTTTCGTTACACAATGTTTTGAATAATAGTCGTAAAACAACTCAAAGTACAAAAGAAGATGAACCAGATTTAGTGCCATTTACCCTGTTTTGTTTCATTTCCCAAACCCAGAGGCAGAAAAGTCGAATTAGGCGACCAGCAGTATAGTGGTAGTGCATGCTTATCTCTGATATAGGTGGTCACAGGTTTGGATCCACTGTCTCTAGCGTACATGGATGCTTTCAATAGATAATTTTTCTCCATCTGTAGCCTTTCACAGGGCTGGCTGGGTGAGGCTTTCTTGAGGTGTTTTCAAACCCTTTCCTATTCCCATAACATTTTTCATCACCATCTACCCATCTAACTCCATCGTAAGATAGCCATCTGTGCTGATTTGATGTTGAACAATAACCAGCCAGCAGAGCAGATGAACTTAATTGATTTGACTGTTCTTGTCATGTCATTGACCTTCCACCCATTGACATATTAAAATTTCTCTTAAATTCAGTATGGTTATATTAGACAAAGTATAGTTAACTTTTAATACAGGGCTCTCTACAGGGTGCATATATGCATAACAAATGCAGTAGAACTTCAAAATATGCAACAAACTCTCAGAGCTGGGTTATGCATGTGCAGCAACATTTCAGAGTGGAAGTTATTCCTACCATGGGAAGATGAAAATTAAAATGTTCAGTTTGCAAACAGAGTTTGAATGGTTCTTATAATAATGAAGTGTGATTGCTGAAGCATATTTTTAATCGCTTGAAATTCAGATATACCCTCTAAAATTTTAGCATTGGGTTAAACAGCATTCTTTACAGAAAATGTTCTGTGGAACCCTGGAATCTTTTTTCTCCCATATTATAACAATATTTACAGCATAGTTGGCTTCTCCTAGCATGCAAGCTCCTTGTATTTCTTGTTTGAAATGTCTCTGAATTTCAATATTGCAGAATCTTACCTTTGACCTCATCGAGATTCCTGTGTTTATCATTATGGCGGTTGTAGGTGAGTTGGACTCATAAAATCTTAGCATGCAATATAAAGATTTCAAGCTTAATGTGGTGAAAGTATGCTGGGAAATATTCCTGTGTGTGTTCTACGAGTTGAGCATACCTTGCTTCTACTTAGCATGAAAATTAAAATTACATGTAATATTTATGTTGAAATGCTGTGTTTATTTTACATGTAGAGCATAATGAAAGCATAGCTTGGCTAATTTGGTTTCTGCAGTGATGCTGTTTCTTCCTGTCCATGCTAGGTGGACTGATTGGTGCGTTGTTTGTCGTAATGAACTACAAGCTCACTGTTTTCAGACAAAAGTAAGTCTCCCATATGTCCTTTGTCTCCTCAGTGTTGATTGATGTTTTCCCTGTACAGCGATACGTTGTAAACACATTGCCATTTTGAATGAAAGCTTGTCACAAATAGTTATGCAGGATGCAGAACTAACTATGGCAGCAGCTGGTCTGAGATCTTGTAACACAGAGGTTATATAGCATTCATCATGACCATAAAATGTTCTAAGACTGAACAATTAATTTTATTTTTATTTCTTAATTCTTTTACAGGTAGCAGCTGCTTTAAGTTTTAGTACTGCAGGTTTTGATGGCACATTGAAAATGCACTGTTTGCATTTATTATGGCATGTCTGTAGTAAGTTTTTGAGGGCTTCACAGTTAATTCACAGTTGCTTAGTAAATGATGTTTGGTAATTGTTGTTTTAGAAAAAAAAATATAGTATTATAATATTCCTGCTGAGAGGGGAATGAAATCCAAACATGGAGATAGCACTTATACGATGGACTCTGTCACACTCCAGGAGCCAGGCAGCACTTTGAAACCTTTTATAAGTGATTTAATTTTTTTTCAAGAAAGCATGCAATAAAGCTCTAGTCTTAGGGAAAGTCAAGTCTCAGAAGAATACAGTCGTCTCTTATGAAAGCGCCAGTAGGATTTCTATAAAGATGTTCATCGTATACTTTGATGCCTTTTTCTGTGTTATATTACCATCGATAACTTTCATTTCAGTTTGTGATGAGATTTTCAGATATTTGCACAGACTTTGTTTTTCAGTGTTTGTATTAAGTTTCTATCTCAGTCTGTGATGCGATTTTCAGGTATTTGCACAGACTTTGTTTTTCAGTATTTGTATTAAGTTTCTATCTCAGTTTGTGATGCGGTTTTCAGGTATTTGCACAGGCACAATTGGATTAAAGTAGCAGAAGCAGGTCTGGTATCTGTGGTATGTGCTGTTGTCGGCTTTCTGCTCATGTTTGGGATCAATGAATGCACAACTGCAGAACCCAGCAGACGCCATGCAACCACTTCACAGGTGATATCATCTCCTTCTGTGGTCAGTCTTGCTAACAGCGTCTGAGTTTTTGTCTCTTCTTTTGCTGATTCCTCAAACACAGTGTATTCTAATTTTTATTCCTTCCTTTCTAACTGCCAGTCAAAATTATACATTTTTGTGTCTTTTTAATAGATGTTCTGCAGTGGTGATTCTCACAACTCCATGTCAACACTGTTTCTGACCACACCCGAAGGTTGCTTGAAGTCACTTTTGCATGACCCTGTAGGTAAGGAGCAGTGTGAATGTTTTGGTGGCCTCTTGACCTCTTGATGGTCCTTCTTAATTATAAAGGTAATAAGGCAATGCAACCTATGGTAACATCAAAGGAACTGAACCAAGCACAAAGTTTTTGTCATTTTTAGCTTGGTTGACTTCCTCTGTTGTTACCATAGGTTTTATTCCAAGCGGCAGATGAGTAGTTCAGTGAGCATGAAATTGCAAGAACATGTCTTTATGACAATTCTTTGTTAACAAATTGTAGTAAAGTACAATGTGTTTTCCCCTCTTGTCTTAGCCCTTGAGAGTGAAGTACTTTCTAAAGCAGTACATGCATATCAATAAAGTTTCATTATTTTGTGCTAGCACGTGTAGTTTACACATGTAATTGCTTGCACACCTGCATGTAACTTATAGCCAGATACTCGTACTCTGTTGTATAAATACTATCTCTTGAACACTAGTAGACATGACTGGTCCAGTCATGAAAAATTATGAATCTTAGTCTCTGTGCACAAGTGGAAGGAAAGTGAGTTGGTCGTCTTCTGTTCGTGTAGATTCTTACAGTGCCCTTGCCTTGACTGCCTTCATCATCTTATTCTTCCTGCTGTCTGTGTGGACATATGGACTGAGTGTGTCTAGCGGTGTTTTCATTCCTTCACTTGCCTTGGGGGCTGCGTGGGGCCGCCTCATGGGGATGGGTGTTGTGCAGTTATTCCCCGAACAGGTGAGTAGTTCAGTGAGCATGAAATCACAAGAACATGTCTTTACGACAATTCTTTGTAAACAAATTGTAGGAAAGTAAATTGTGTTTTCCCCCTCCTGTCTTAGCCCTCGAGAGTGAAGTACTCTCTAAAGCAGTACATGCATATCACTAAAGTTTCATTATTTTGTGCTAGCAGTTAAGATGGTGATATTCCATTTAATGTGACACAACAATGAGAAAGAGGGGGTCTCAGTGCACTTTGTAAATCTAGCCTCTAGGTGGAGCAAGTCAGCAAATTGAAGGGAGTAGAGGTGTCTAAACAACTTGTAACAGTTTCAAAAACCAGTGAACAAAACAGTGTGTACCCTGAATGTTGCCATCTTCTTTGATATAGCAGATGAACCAGCTGTAAACATTGGCTTTGTGATGGTAGAAATAATGAAAAATAGTGTGTCCATGTGTGCAGAGGAATATGTGTACCATTGGAGGAATGCTAGCAATACATCTTAAAATTAATCCGTCACTATTCCACAGTACACTCAGTAACAAACTGTCCTTCGCTAAATAAATTTGGTAATGCTATCTATGCAGAAAAATGTTCATGTAAAGGAAAGTGTTGAAGTTGTACTTATATACAACTGTTCTTCTGCATACTTCATCAAAGATATTTTAAACTTCAAGCATACATAGTGAAAAAAAGAAGAAATTTTGTCTCTTGAAACCGTAACACTACCAAGTCCATCTTTGCGTTTGCTGCAATGCTGCGTAGGATGTTTAGAAAGGTGCTAGCTTAGCTATGCTGTAGCGGCTGCTAGCCGTGAAACCCAGTTGCCTCAGCTCAGGTTTTGTGTGAAACCTGACACTAACCATTTATCAGAGGATAGTGCATCCTGATGGAATGATATTCTAACCTATGCACACTGCAATGGTTTGGAAAACAGTTTCAGTTAATTACAAGTCTAAAAAATGCAAATATTGTTGGTCTTATTGAAGATGTCAATGCTGGTGACAGCAGTGGTGGTGTGGGGGGGGAGGGGGATGAAGAGGGGAATGGAGTTGTCTGTATCTGGTGAGTGGGTGTAGCTGTGTGTGTGTGTGTGCATGTGTGCACGCACATGCATATGTCATGTGCATGTGTACAGGTGCATATCTCCACACATTTTTACCATAAGTGAATAGATTCCAACATCTAGGACCCTCATGCATGAACTTGCGCTATCACCAGTGTCAGGGACCACACTGGAAGGAGCTGGACCATTTTCTTTTCCCAGCCAGTTGTCACATGCCTGGGAGTTTGAAAATGCAGATTCATGCACAAGGGCCCTAGAGTCAACCATAAGCCTCTGTAGGAATCTTTCTGACCCCGTTATCACCAAATGGTGTTCTTCTTTTCAGTGACATTTCTTCTTTCTCTGTTTTGCTCTCAGGTAATATATCGGCTTTGTTGTCTGGCTGTCTTGTACCAAGGACGTTGTCTATCTCTTGGTTGTAATTGATCGAGCATTTTCTGTTCTTGTGGTTTGACAAGCTGCGTTTTTTAATCCTCCTGGACTATGTTAAAGCCACAGATGTAAAATGCGACTGCTTGCATAGTGAGTTGCTTCAGTTGGAGAAGCTGATTTTTCCCGTAGGTCTGTGTTAGCACCATCTTTTGCTGTTGTGGTGGTACTAACTGTTTCAAAGCAATTTTAACTACATTTAATTTGTCTGTCAGGAAAGGGACATTGATAACAAGTACAAGAACTAAAAGGCCAGCAAAAGTATTGAAAGTTCTGTCAACTGTTTGTAGAATTCAGAATTTGGTTTTAAGTTTTACAAAATGTCTCAATGGTTTTCTGGGGAATTGCAATATTTTATCAACTTAAATATGTTTACTAAGTTTCCATGTCTCCACATTTTGAGAGGGAGAGAGAGAGAGAGAGAAGACAGAGAGACTGGGAATGTATGTAAATGGGTGGAGTAGTGTGTATACCTGAATAGTGGATAGGATTTAAATTTTATGAAATGTCTGGTACTTTGATGTTTCAAGTAATCAAAAGTTTTACAGCTCCGTGCCTGCCCCTAGCACCCCATCATTCAGTCATAAAGTCTTGAAACACTGCTCAAAGTATAAATGCAGCTTTACTTTAAAGCATCCTCTTACACTATTCAAAATATAATTGCAGCTATACTTGGATGGAAAGGTACAGAATTATAGCAGTAGTCTAATGTGGACACAAGCACTCTGATGTGTTTTGATGTTTTGAGTCATGTAAATATTGCCTCGTCTTATGTCATTTGCTGTTTGGTCTACCTTTTCAGCAGAGCTTCATGGAGAGAGAGAGTGTGTGTGCATGTGCGAGAGAGAGAGAGTGAGAGAGAAAGAGAGAGTGTGTGCGTGAGAGAGAGAGAGTGTGAGAGAGGATGAGAGAGAATGAGGAACTTAAATGTTTCTAACCCCACTGAATCAAGTTCCATTGTAACACCTCTTTCATATAACTACTGCATACATTTATTATTTAGAAAAAGCAGCAATAACTTCACCTCTGATATTTCCTTACATTTTATAAAACACATAGTAAAATTAAAGTACATGTCTGGGTAAAGTTCTGCTGCATTTTGTGTGTGTGTGCCATTTGATTTTATGTAAGGCTTATAATTAATTACCTGGTTGTTTCACTTACTTTATTTCAAGTGTGAAATTTAGTTCTGTTACCCGCGTTTAAAGTGATGTGCATGGCCATCATCACAGAATTCTGTGGAGTGCATGTGTACCTAAGATATGCTTGAACACCACTTAGTGATTGCAGACTCGTTTCCCCTCACTGTTACGTCTTGTCAGCCTCTCCCACTAAACGATGATTTTAGATCTGACAAAGCAATTAATCAACTTTTACAGCTGTCAAAATCACTTTTTCATGACAATTTACATAATTGAAAGGAAAGATATGCAGCTGATAAATCTTACAGCAGGATTCTTGATGAAAGATGCCAAAAGGAGGCATATAAACTGTTCTAAACATAATCTGTCAATATGTACAGCTAGGTCAGAAATCATGAAGTCCACCGGTGCAGGGCAGAAAAGGGTGGTAAGAGGGGAAGAATACGAATTAAATTGTTTGTTACAATGTAACTTTACCGCCGTTTGGCTGAGAGTAAATATTAATGTTCACTTGATAATTTGATGTTTACTTGCTGTACTTAGAACAACCCAGCCAACATTAGCAAAGCTCTGCTCATGCGGGGTCTGTCAGTGTCTGGGGAATATGGGGTGAGTATGGTTCAGAGATTTACCTGTGTCGTGTCTGGTGCATTTTCAAAGAACAGAGATCATACATTAGTAATTCATACTAATTTTTATGCATGTGGTATGGGGATTGTTAACAGACGGGATGTTTGGGCAGAAGAATTGTATTAATTCATCATTATTTCAAATATATTATTTCCCATTAACTATGCACCATCTAATTATGTGTACACACACGTATCCATAAGGTACAGTCATGCAGGCATGCTTACCTGTTTGAGACGCCTCACAAGTGAAAATAGGTAGCTAAAAATATCCTTCCTTGGTAGACTAAATGACACCTGGATTTGAAGCCATAGGTCAGGAACTAAGGTAGACAACTGTAGCAGCTCATGGCTTCAGGTAAGAGTTTTTGAAATAGTATGTATACAGGGAACAAGTAAAATTAGGTGTGCACCTTCAGATATTTCACTATTACATCTTTCATCAAAAGTCACTGTTCTCAACTAAGGATCTGTGCATTTACATGGTTATCACATGTTTATCTCCCCTGCTATTCTAATTCCACATTCTTGATCTTCTTGTTACACACTCTTGTCTTCTTCACATTAGGTTGTGAATATTTTCCACTTTTATTTTTGTCTCAATCATTTCAGACTTTACACACTTTTTCTGGAACATCACCTTTTTATATTCCAAGGACCATTTCACTGTTGTTTATTCCTGCCTTTCATTCACATAGCACCAACATCACCATTTTACCTACAGTCTTAAATTTTCACAATAATTTCTTGTTGCTTAAACTCCAGGGTGGTTAAATAACTTTTTAGATCATAATGTACTTTTAAGGAAATTTAATGTCACTTTTGGCATTGTGGACTTTGTCATTGTCATGTTTTGATAGACATGCATGAGTAACTAACCCAGATCAAATTAACTATGCTATAGTGTTCATTTACTAACATTGTGTCTGTGCATGCATAGCATCATTTTCACAGTTAACCATTAAGTTAACCACTATGCGCCTTGCATGATTTTTTCCTTGACACTTGGAGAATGGATTGTATTAAGATTTTGGTTACAGACCAGTACAGATGAAGATGGTCTCTGTTGCTTATTATATTTGTTCGGAAAGATGCTTCATAATATGAGGCTAAACATTCGTTTCTGATAAAGGATCATGTCCTTAAACCATGCTTTCAAACTGAATATTTACAAATATCAGTTTTTATGTATTCTTGCTAAAATAGCAAGCATTTTGATGTATTTTATTCATAGAAAAAAGGATGAATGTCTTTAAGAAGTATAAAATGTGAAACTGTTTCTGTTTACATGTTTATTTACTTGGGGGTGGTGGTGGGGTGGAGTTTATATAGTTTGGAAACCAGCTAAGGTTTTGTGCAGTTTTTTTGTTGGGGCAGGGGGTTATTGAGGATCCAAAATTTTACTGAAAATTGCAATCTTGCAGCATGTCTTAAAAGTGACAGTCTGCTGAAATCACAGCTCAGTTCATAATAATTTCTTTAAAAAATGATTTTGCATGTTTTTCCTGACCTCAGGTGTTACAATTTAAGTAACTTTATGTTTTTAAAAATCCTATGTGGAGCACAGTATCACTTGGTTTTTTTTTCTCACAAGTTAATACATCAATAGAAAGTTTCTTGCAACACTATGTGTTGCGTGAAGTATCACAAACATGAAACATTGTGGCAGTGAAGTATTACTGTCTACCAAATACACCTGCTTCCTTTCTGTAACATGAGTCTTTCATACTAGATTGTACAGTGATCTGTATGCAGGAATTTCTGTGAAAACTAATGGTATACTTTTTAAAATCCTTATTTGAATCTGTTTTTTTCTACCCTACCACAAAAAATGATTGAAGGTATTATTGTCTGTAAATAGAAAATTTTGAACACCAGCTTCCCTGAGAGAAGTAATTGCATCCAAGGCCTTGCAAGTGAACTTGATGTCATTGTTTATGTTTGGGAGCTTTTCTTCCTTGTCCAGGCTAAAGATGTAGGAAAGTATGCCTTAATTGGAGCAGCATCTCAGCTGGGAGGCATTTTGCGCACAACTATCTCGTTGACTGTCATCATTGTAGAGTGTACAGGAGACATCTCCTTTGGTCTCTGCATCATGATAACCTTAATGATTTCTAAGTGGGTCGGTGACTTCTTCACCACGGTGAGTTCCACACTTCTTTCTTTCTGTGCTCGCAGTCTCCAGTTTGTGTTATCCTGTTGTTGTGTTATCCTACTGTTATGTTATTCTGTTGTTGTGTGATCCTGATGTTATGTTATCCTGCTGTTATGGTATTCCATTGTTAAAAGTTTTGGGAAATGCAAAATAATGGGAACAAAGATCGCAAGATAGCAGTCTTTCTGAACAGGACCAATGTGTGTCTTAGTTTGTTGAACTTGGCTGATAAAATCTATGATGCACATTTCTCTGGTTAAGAAAGATGTTATCACTCATTTGTAAATTATGTGAGACCAAGTTTGGTTACAGTGACAGGCATGGGAATTGGATCACACACACACAAATTTGAAATCTGGTGGAAATGATGGGAAAAGTCTGAATCAGTCTGTACAGGGACAAATGTGCATGGAAAAGTTACAACAGGTGGCAGTGGAACTGCACACAGCAAAGTGAGAATGCAAAGCTCATCATGAAAAATTTAGTCGGTGGCAGAAGAAAACAAAGCATTTTCTTTAAACACACATAAATTCTCCTACAAAAGAAAAGCGGCACCTAATATTTTTTTAGGCAGAAACCAACCCCCCAAAATATCTGAATTCCGCCAAATGGCAGCGAAATTCCCATGCCTGAGTGACTAAATCAGTAGACAATTTTTTTTTTTGCATTGTTACAACTGTGTTGGCTATGTGATTTTCTTCAATTTTTTAAAAGTAGTTATATACAGAACTTAAATGTACGTTTAGAAAAAAAGTTAAGAATGTTGAAGAGTGTTTTCTCTATGGCAGGGTTTGTATGACATGAATATAGAAGTCAGTGGAATACCTTTGCTGTCATGGGAACCACCACCACTGTGTGAAAATGTTAAGGCCAGGTGAGTAAAAAGTGTGTGCACCGGTGGGAAAAATACAATTTAGAGCACGTCTTTGCAAAACCCCCTCCACCCAAAAAATAAAGACAAACAAAAAGCATGGACTTGACTGCTTGTTTTGATGACGTACAATCATCGTCTGCAATTGCATATAGCATAGTCTGCCATATGCATATCTAGGACCTTATCCATAAACTGGACATTAGGACTGTGAATAAAGACTGGGTCTGTTTGATTCTCCCAAGTATTTGGCCTGCGACTTTTGCTGCATGTATCTGTTCGCTCTTAAGACCCTTGCTGTTGATGCTGGAACATACATTACTATACATTACATTACTCTGCATAGCTTATCCATATAGTTAACATTTTGTCATCTCAAAGACTGTTGTATAGTGATTTTTTTGTTGTTGAATATTTTACCAGTGAATTAATGAGTCATCCAGTGCTGTCAATTTACCCCATGGAAAAGGTGGGGCACATCATAGATATTTTGGAGAACGAGACTTTTCATGGATTCCCAGTCATCGACCAGGATCCTTCTGTAAGTTGCTCTCCTCTGGTAATAATATAGGACCTGTCCAATCTTTATATATCATGAAATAAATGTTAAAGGGAAGTTTTTTAAGTGGCTTGAATGTGAAGTGCCAGTGCAAGACTTTGTGTGGTTTTTGGTAGGGATGGCACTGAAGGTTCCAACCAGATAACATCATCACATGGGAGCTTTTTCTCTTAACGTGTTGTCTCACATGCTTGTCTCACCCAAGGATGACATTTACATAGGTGGAAACAGCATCCCTTTATGAAGAATTTTATAGTGTCTTGCTGAACTCATATAGCCTGATTTCATGTGATCCCCATCTGCCTACCGTCTCCTAAAAAATCTCCTCAAATCTCTGCTTGTGCTCCAAATAGTTCCTTCTCCTGCAATTTCCTCCATGTTCTGTAGTTCTTTCTTCACCCAGTCAGGATGGATGGCTTCTCCACAGCACGATGTGACCGTTCTCTCCACAGGCATGGCAAGAAAAGGTCGCGCCCTGTTTATCATTGGTCAGTCGTGATGCGTTTGCCGATGCATTTCACGCCTTTCTTAGCTCCGAGCCATTCTATTAGCTTCTCCCTTCTTTTCCAGTTCTAGCTTCTGAGCTCCCCTTTTTATCCCTTGCTTATCTTTCCTTGTTTTGCTTCTGCCTATCTCTCGTTCCACATATTTTTCACTCACTCTGTTCCCACTGCTTCCTTCCTAAGCCACCTTCTTTTGTGTGTTTCCGACATGCAGTTCTTGACTGACATGTCATACATATGGATTACAGTGGGTTATCTTTACCCTGACGACTGCAATTAGCCCATAACATCATTAGCAGTAGGTTATCCCACTGTGAGGTACGGCAATGTTTTCATGACTTCAGTCTAGGAGATAAAGTTTTTGTCCTACCAGCTCCACAGTGTGGCCTAACATTTACCTCCTGCATTTATTGTTATTTTCCTGGTGTCCAATGAATTAATAGTCATAAAAGATCAAATATTATTGCAGTCTAAAAAAACATGTCCCATGTTCTTCATTTAACTTAAAGACAGAACAGAATTCTTGATTCAGATTTAAATTGTGAGGATACCTCACAGCTTTTGGTACTAACTTTCAACAGATGTAAGAAGACACATTTGTCTCCCTTAGCACCATAGCAGGAACAGCTTGCTGAAGGGTGTGACCACATATCAAGTTACTATAGTGTCACGTTTTGGGCTTTGGTGGGTCAAGGAGATTGCACCACAGATTCTAGGTGTGACCCATCCTAGCCCTTCACCCCTAATTAAGATCCATTATCCCTTGTTCAAGCCGCCCTCTAGAGGCAAGGGGCAAGGTGTTACTCGCCCTGAGGCACAGCTGGGAAGGGATCATAGCCAGACCAGGTGCGGGTTACTTGGGCAGGGGAGGATTACATATCTTGAGGAAGCTGCTGATGCGTAGTATCGAGCACCAGGGGCTTTGATGTAGCCGATGGGTGTAAACAACCAGGAAGGGGGGGGGGTAGCTATGTCCACTCTAGGTGTCCACTTAGGGGCGTGTTCTAGTAGTTGACATGGGGTGTGGCTTCTGCTGTCTCTGGCCTGATTGGTTGATACAGGTAACCGTCTTGTTGATCACGTGCGTGTGATTGAAAGAATCTATGGACGAAAGTTAATTGAGAATAAAAGGACTGGTTTAGACCTTCCAATTATCTTCCGCCCAAACATCCTGTGAGAGAACGTCTTCTGCCCATGTATCCTGTGAGAGGACATCTTCAACCAAATCTACAGTGAGGGCATTGTTAGCCTGAACTCCTGTGACGAAGAGCTGCTGTGGTGAGACGTACGTGTCTTGTGGTACAACTCTGCTGACAGCTGAAGGATTCAGCTGCAGAATTGAGGTGTCTCGTTGTACTAGACGTGTGGAAGTCTAATAGCAACGGCACGTGGCTTGAGTAGACCAGTTGCATAGCGCAAGGGACTCTGCAATGGTGTGTGATCCTTCCAGACTGGTGTGAGACTCTAGCAACACGTGTTCCTCTGCTGTGGGAAACCTCTACGCTGACCAGGCGAGAGGACTGCAGAACGTAAAGGAGGGAGACCGAAGATCGCAGACAGACAACCGTCTGAAGCAGGGGGCGAAGGTCCAGCCTTACAAGGAGGCTGCCTGTAACCAAGCTCTTTGGGTGAGCTCAAGGGGCTGTGTGTCAGCCTTTGGAAAACGTCATATCCTCTGTGGCGTGTGTGATCGTCAGCATCGAAGTCTGCTGTTACGTGGAGGTGTTCGAGAGGTCTTCAGGAATATATCCAAGGAAGGAGCTCTCCAATGTACAGACTGTCGTGCGGGAACGAATGTTGTGTTCTGTGAGTGTTGTGCATTACGTAACCCAAGGCGAGATCGAGGTACGTGGTTTGTCATTGTGTTTAATGGCGAGGCGGGTGTTGTAGGGTGGTATCAGATGTTATTGTAGACCTAGCTCAAACAGAAGGAAATTGCGGGACCCCTAGAGTTGAAACGAGTTGTAACACATATTGTCTTGATTGTAAATACTCGCTGTTTATATCAACAATACATTCTTCTTTTTTGTGTTCTTTGTATTACAGTCTTTTGTTGTTCTTTATGGGAGACTGTAGGTGGTGGGGGCTCGGCCATATGATTAAGAAATCATATTAATTAACTTTAGTAACACAGTGATAGTTCCACATACGCACGTCATACTCTTGACGGTGGTCGTGAGAGTGAGCAGAGCAGATGACCCGCCAAGAGCAAAAAGAAATCTCCCAGTTGTGACAATAGCGGAATGTTCATATTTTTTAAGGTTCTCTTTCACACATGATCTTTAATCTTCATCATATAAACTGAGGGTGATTTTTCAAATTATGTTATATAAGTTGTTTTTGCAGGTGTTACTTTGAGCATACCATACACACATGTATATTTTTGATGATTTAAAAAATTGCCATTGATATTTAGGGGTTATGCCTTTGTGTTTATGTATTGTGTTGTGTATATATATTGTGTTGTGTATATATATTGTGTTGTGTGTATATATTGTGCTGTGTATATATATTGTGTTGTGTATCTATATATACAGAGTTGTTTGCAGTACAAGGGGAAACTGCAGGGTCTGATTCTGAGATCTCAGCTCCTTATTATGCTGCAGAAAAAGGCAAGTAAAATGGAATCCTAACTGGCGACAGTCGATTCACCGCATGTTGATGAAAAGACATTACTTTAATCTTTTGACAACATTTTTACACCTTTCATGCCCCAACATTTACTAAATTATGTTCAGACCTTTTGTTTTACATGCAAAGACAAGGACAAATTTATAGAAGTAACGCAGTTTTTCTTTTACATTTAAACTTTTAGTAAAATTGAGGAGAGTAAATTTGCTTACACTGCTTCTTTGTGCATTTAGGCATTTGCTCCTGAAGGCCAAAAGACAAAAGTCAAGCTTACCCTTAAAGATTTCAGCGACCCATATCCAGTACCTCTTCGGCTCACCATCAAGGTAGGAAAGTACGACCGAAGAAAGCATGACTGACACATTTTACCAACTTTTTCTATTTTTTTCCTGACCTGCACTAATGATATTTTAGCAATTTTGTATTTTGCTGACCTTGGTCACCATTTGTCATAATAGTTATTCACTTCAACCTCTCAAAATGTCTTC
>SMGT01010272.1:5359-44327 GCA_004794575.1 Lanistes nyassanus
TTTAAATGGTGACCCCGACAGATTTACATATTTTATGTAAGACTGTATTTTGATTGGCTCCAGTTTTGTTTGTTTGTTTGGGGTTTTTTCTTTTTTTTTATAGCTTTTTCATGCTCTCTCAGATGAACCAAGAACACTTGGATAAATTTTTGAGGATGCGTGTCTTGTTAAGAAGCTCCTTTATTTAATGTATACGTAGAATGGTATTTCCAAGGCCCAGACCAATCAGAGTCCAAAGTTTGCAAACCAGAAGTATGCTTTTGCTTAACATGCAAGGTATTTTTTCATAAATTAGTCAGTATTTCCTTAAGTCCTTTCTAAATCGTGCGAATGAGCACCGTAGTCTGCCGTGTGTAGGTCACACTTTAAACAAGATGTGTTCAAGTTAGTACACTTATTTTGTTAACGAAACAGAACGCATTTTACATTGATCTAAAACGCTTAGATGTGCCGGTGCTAAACTAGTGTAAAACGCGTTCTACCCTGTGGTCTCGTAAGTGTTCAAATAGCCGGAAAATGTATGAACGGTGTTCTGATAATGTTTAAAATGTGTGGCAGCAGCAAGTGTTCAGTTAAAGGGAAACTTAACCTTAGAAGTAACCTGTCTTGAATTGATGAATATTGATGTTGTGAGTCTTTTTAACCCTAAATTTCAAGCTACAAAAGAACTGTTCACTTACAACCCAGCTTTTAATGCCGCTCATCGGCCTTACATGGAAGCCGCCATGTTGCCTTGATGAGTGACGTCAGTAACCCGGGCAGGGAGAAATTAAGCTACTGCAGCCCGCAGCCGATAGCGCTCAAAGCAGCGTCACAGATATCGGGCAGACGTTTTTACAGCTGAACGCAGCACCGCACTGACACCATACTACTCCAGCCGGTCAAATACATTTAAACTTTATCAACTCTTTTCTTTTAAAAACAAAATTGTATTGACTTCTTACTAGAGTGCATTAATAAATAGATGAATGGGTGCCTATGTTTTTGCGTGTGGGTACGTCTGGCGCGTGCGTGATTGAGCGTGTTATTTGTGTGTTTATTAATCAATAATCATTGAATATATTGTTGAATAGATGTATATTCTGTCAGATGAACTACGATGTTCTTTGACATGTGTTCTTTGACATTAATTTTTCTTTTCAATATCCCCTGAGGGTAAAGGAATAAAGAAACTTGACTTGTTAGTGACATCGCTCTCAGCTGTAATCGTCAGCTCTGGGTCATACGAAACCCCCAACAGCCACCAAACTTTATGGTTTTAGGTCTAAATAACAGGTTTTAAAGGTATATCCAGTATCAGAATGCACTTTCTGAATTATTTGATGCATAATATGTCAAAATTCGATGTTTGTGTACGTACATTTTACAGATTTTAGTGTTACCGTCTGCTCGTCAGCCAGGAACAGCCACCGAATTCCATGGTTTTAGGTCTAAATAAAAGGTTTTAAAGGTATATCCAACATCAGAATGCACTTTCGGAATTATTTGATGCATAATATGTCCAAATATGCTGAATATACCTTTAAAACCTCTTATTTAGACTTAAAACCATGGATTTCGGTGGCTGTTCGGTATTTCGTATCCACGGCAGACGAGCAGACGATAACAGTACCGACACAAACCTGTAAAATGTACGTACACAAACGTGCATTCTGATGCTGGATATGACTTTAAAACCTTTTATTTAGACCTAAAACCATAAATTTTGGTGGCTGTTCGGGGTTTCGTATGACCGGTCTGTTCTCACTCTCTGGCTCAGCTTCCGTCCGGTCTTGCCTTACTACAATTAACAGGCCTTTTTCACTGGCACACTTTGTATTGATAATTGTCGGAATGGCTCCTTTCTTTAACTTTTTCTTAAAAGTCTTGAAGCCAAGCGAAGCAGCCACATCATTTTTGTTGGTGCCTTGAAAGCACTCCCTCGTAAAATGGTCTTCGCACACGAAGTGCGATTTGTGCCATTTTAATTTATACTCTTTCGCATGACGAGGCAACTTGGCTTTCTTTAAATTTTCAAGCCACTTTTTACAAAGTGCATAGGAATCTTTTGATTTTTCTGGATTTGGAATCCCAAAAAAGCTTTTGTGGCTTCCGTCTACATTAAACGATTTGCACTGTTCGTTGAAACAACCGAACGCTTTGCACTATGGCATGTTGAAGAATGCTTCTGGGGGGACTGACGTCACCCGACCAGACGACAGCAGCGATATTTTGCTTTCATTCGCGAAAGAGTACCACAACATGGCGACGTCCGTGTGCCACTATTTATCGATATTAAAACGTGAATTGTATGGAAATAGTACTGATGCAGCTTGAAATTTATGGTTGACAAGACTCACCATATCAATATCTATGAATTCATCTCAAATTGCGTCTAGGGTTAAGTTTCTCTTTAAGTAGGGGCATGTTAACAACACTTAGAGCACATGTAGCACACATCTTAAATACTATTTACACACGCAGGACATATTTTGCACCTGCTTTAATTCTATTTATATGTAATTAGTGTTAAAAATATTTAGAGTGCAGGGTTCTGAGAGCTAGGGCGTGCATTCGTTCAGTTAAAAAAGGGGGTTAAAGAAATCTTACTACACGACTCGTGGTTAAAAACCTGCATGCGGCCATGGTCACTGTTTTGTTTTTGCGAGCACTGTATACGAATAAACTTTAGACATGCACGGACAGAGAGAGAGAACGGCGGGTTGGGAGAATTGAACGTAACTGAATTTTTAGATGAGAGAGAGAAGAAAAGAGAAGAAAAGACAAGAAATATTTCTTTTTCGGGAGTAATGGAATAAGGATACAACGATTTTTTTACGCCCACATCTCTTCCCCCTCCTTTCTTTCGAGAGAGAGGGTGGGGGGGGGCAGTCGTGGGCGTCTTGCCGTGAGCATCTAGCCTCACCTAGCACTGACATTGTTAACCCCTCTGTCTGGTTCTCGACGCCCGTGTCTCATTTGCATGTCAGGGAGGAGCGGTGGTGTTGCTTCTCGTCTTACGTGCTCAGAATGTAAAGGGTTAACAAAGGGAGACCACGCTAGCTGATGACATTACTGTCGCCATTTTATTCAGCAGTGGATCGGCGCAGATAATGCTGATCCCTGGCGGCAAGGGCACGTACGTACCCCCCTCCCCCCAAAAAACACACCCCTAACAGAACAGACATGACGCTCGTAAACCAAGCTGGGAATGGGTTAATATCATCAGGGTCGGGTTGCATGAGCGTTCGTGTCGGCACGTTGGTCATAACGCCAGATCCATCAGCCCTGTGTGTTTCAAGTTCACCTTTTAATGCGGCTGCCCAAGCACTAAGGACGTCTATACAGCGACTCAGAACGTCGGTAGCAAGGTGCCTCGCTCGTTAAGATTTTATTCTGTGGACAGACTTCCCAGACTGAATTAACAAACGAAAGTGACGGAAGCTGCAAAACATCCCGAATCGTCTAGCACATCTTCAAGCCTAGGGTGTACGGCCAAAGGCGCAGAATCTGGTTTTAGTAGGTCTGCAGGTTAGACAGAGAGCTGTTTACGACGAGTGACTGAGTGCAGCTCAGTGCAGCATCTTGCATTTAGTAGTAAATGTTTTTTTTAAATCCAAGCACGCAAAAGGATTTAAAAAGTTTGTAAAAAATAAAGGGTTTCCCTCCAGGAATTAGCGGCATGGTTTCTGTCAGAGTTGTGCTGAGACGACTCTTGTCAAACACGGTCCGCCGAATCGATTTTGTGTGTGTGTGTGTGTGTGTGCGCGCGCGCGTGCGTGCGTATGCGTGTTCATGTGCAAGGTTTTTTTTTCTTGGTGGTGGGATGTTTAGATGAATTGGGTTCATCGATACTTGTGAGGCAAATATAAGATGATGATTGACATCGACATTAACTTCGAGAATGAATCGTAATACTTATCCCCCCACCCCCCCTCGCACTCCCGTATCGAAAACCCATTGTTTTGTCTTGCTGGCGTATTTTCATTTTGACGTATTCAAACTGTTTCCTAAAACGCCTAAGGCAAGAATAAACGAATATTGAGGAGTTCAGTTGGGAGGGACACTGGCTGGGGTAGGAGTGGGGGTGGAGGGACGTTGATAGAAGAATTTTCCTCTTTGAAGACTAGAGCTGTTCGAACGTGTTGTCTGCTCTGTAACTCTTCTTTCGTCGCTCCCACACGGCAAAACGCAGAACTGAAAACGAATGGCCATTGGTAGACAGACACAGAACATATTCTAAACTGCTCTTGCAGGGTCAGTATTGCACAGGAGCATAATTTGATCTAACAGGAGTACACAAAAATGATTCGCGGGCCTGGGCTGGCTTGCATGAGTTTTCGTATCTGCACTTCCAGTCATAAGAGTGGTCGTAATGCCCATTCGCCCTGTGTATTTTACGTGTAACTTTAAAGTTTGAACAGAAGATAAGAAGGTTATGCAAGCCAACCGTGCTCTTTAAGTCTGTGTTCGTCGTTACACACGTTTTGACCTCCATCCATGATCCACACGGCATTCCAACTTCAGTGAGGACTGCGAAGTTGACGGTCAACATAAGTTTATTTAACCTAATGCTCCCAGTAACTCAGGGCATACTTTATAACGAAACAGCAAATTTCGTCCTCATCAGTCCTTCCCGGTCCCCCGACTTCTCGAACATGAAGTCTGCCAGAGAAATCAGCGACACAGGCTACTTACATACTTCCGTTTCCGGCACTACCGCATTTTCGACCCGCGTTTGCATGCTTCAGACAAACTCCATCAGGTCCAGTTTGCCTCGCCTGGCGGTGGGCCACGTAATATGCAGCGGTCAATTTGTCCTGCAGGGCGACCTCAACAAACAGGCGAAGAACGGATGAGACAGCCAGTGTACTCGTTTGGGGGAGGAGGCGGGGCATGAAGCGGCTGCAGGATTCTGTTAACACGTATTTTAGCAGGACCGCATTGGCATGCCAGTCTTTTTGGCTACTGTCAGGAGGCTGTCAGTGCTACAACCTTACAACCCTTGCCCCCCCCCCAGCCACAGCTACCACCGCCGCCATCACTAGACCACACTGGTGAAAACTGGTTGGCCTTGGGGTAATGCCGATCTCCAGTGGTTGTTATGGTGAGGACCCCCATCTGACGTAAAGCGGCTTTGGTTTGGGAGCCACACTGAGATAGTGGACTATAATGGCAGATATACAGCTGGGCGGTTCATTTACACTTACAATAACCAGACATGTAAGCAATCAGTTGTCGAATTTTGATAACTACACACGAACACCAGGAGAAACATAAACAAGATATACGAAAACTTGAAAGCGATTTTACAAAAAAATCTATGTGGTGTGTGTTCGCGAGGGTACATATATTTGAATGAGAAGTCTTATCTTGCAACAGGAAAAGATATGGTAAAATATGAGGCTCACGCACACGGGAAGGTACAGATTAGGAAGATGTACGGTACACAACTGCACCATAGATGAAAAGCTTGGATACATAAATAAAGATATGCTGGCAAAACAGCGGAAAGGGAACTAGAATGAAATGTAAGATCGACAAGAAGATGAAAAGGAAAGAAAATTGTGATAGTCTAGAAGATGAAAAGAAGGGGAATCTGGGCATGACATTGGAGAATGAAGACAGATTAAGTGGGCTGGAAGTAGAGAAGAAGCAGTAGTTACAGATGAAGCAGCAACAACACAAAAACAGACGTAAACATTAGCAGTGCCGTCAGTAGTAACAACACATGCAAACATTAGCAGTATGAGCAGTATTAACTACACGTGTAAACATTAGCAGTATCAGCAGTAGC
Organism: Lanistes nyassanus; assembly: GCA_004794575.1. NCBI lineage: Eukaryota > Metazoa > Mollusca > Gastropoda > Architaenioglossa > Ampullariidae > Lanistes > Lanistes nyassanus. The sequence continues at coordinate 11,136 of SMGT01010272.1, forward strand.
AACAACACATGCAAACATTAGCAGTATGAGCAGTATTAACTACACGTGTAAACATTAGCAGTATCAGCAGTAGTAACAACACATGTAAACATTAGCAGTATGAGCAGTAGTAAACATTAGCAGTATCAGCAGTAGTAACTACACATGTAAACATTAGGAGTATCAGGAGTAGTGGCAATAAATGTAAACATTAGCAGTGCCGTCAGTAGTAACTACACATGTAAACATTAGAAGCGTCGGCAGTAGTAATTACACATGTAAACATTAGCAGTGGTTGCTGTACTAACAACAGATGTAAACATTAGCATAGGTAGCTGTGGTAACAGCATATATATAAACATTGCCATTGCTAGCTGTAGTAACACATGCAAACATTAGCAGTGTATTAGCAGTAGTAACAACAGATTTAAACATTACCAATGCTGAAAGTGTCAACAACATATTTAAACATTAGTAATGCTAGCTGTAGTAACAACACACGTGAACACTGGCATTGCTAGTTTTAGTAACAAAACATGTAAACATTACAAGTGCTACCAATAGTAACAACAGATGTAAACGTTGTTAGTGCTAGCTGTAATAACTACACGTGTTAACAATGGCATTGGTAGCTGAAATAACAGCTGCAACAATAGAATCAATGGCGTTCTAGCAACGCCAGCAACAGTGGGAGGGGCGGGGTGCGGGGGTGAGGGAGACGTAGAGCAGCGGGGGGAAGTGGGTGTGTGTGGTGGGGGAACCAGGGAAAACACTTCCAGTTGTCCTGCACAAATCAGATGAATGTGGCGAATGCGAGATTACAGGTTAGACACAAGAGAGATCAGAAGCCTTTCTGTACTCCGCAAGAAGCAGCAGCTTAAAAAAACCCAGTGGACTCGCCATGCCATGCCGCAGCACGGGAGTCCCTGTGGCTCCTTCCAGGCCGATAGAGGCACAAGTCTGCGAGTGAGACAAGCGCCTGAAACAGGGAGCGGAATAGCCAGTGCCTAGTAGTCTGACATTTGTGGTTCGTGTCTGTTTATGCATGTCTGTGCAGTGTGCACCTCCGTCGAAGTGAGTGTGTCTATGTCTGTGTGTCTGTCTGCATTTCTGCATGTCAGCGCTCATGTTTAGTTTGTTCGTGATGTCCATGTCTGTTTCTGTGTGTCTACACACAATGTCTACACACCTTTGACACTGTATCTGCGACATGCCCTTAACAATGTGTGCGAATGATGTCAAGCCTGTCAGGACCAGGACTGGAACCGATGGACGTTCGTGTCTCCCGGTGATACGTAAAGACTCATGTAAACTGTACAGGGTCAATGGACCTGAGGATCGCTCTTTTAAACGGAAGTGCAGATAGAAGCATTCCCACAACCCAAAAGGTCACTCTTTTTGTGTGAGCCGCTATGTGTCTATGTGTGATTTCGATGTTGATATCTATGTTTGGGTTTTTGTTTTTCTGGTTGTGTGTGTGTGTCTCTCTCTCTCTCTGCTTCCTGTTCTGACCAATGTGTCTAGCTAATTTCTTTAAACTTAAAAGAACCAGGTCACTGGTTTTCCGGGGTTGGGAGGCGCTGAGATGTTAATCGTACAAGTCAAAATAAGGCAGTTTTTAAAAGGAAACCAAGATAATCTATGTGAGAATGCTTTTCTTCTTCTTTTTCCGGTATAATTAATTTTTTGACCTTTGTTTTTATAACACATTTAGTGTTCTGTGTTATTGCGCACCGTCAGTTCTTTTTCTTTTCTTTCGTTCTGGACAAGGGATCCCAAAACAGCCTCGTCGGGTCTGAGCTGGAATGCTTGAAGGTTCGATAGAGCGATTTGACTTATTTTAGGTTTTGGTTACCTCGACCAAGTAGCTCGTACTAGCCAAGACTGCACAAGACGCCATGCTGGCTGTGCAGTAGCTGGCTGAGAAATCAGTCGTACAGTCCGTTCAGCCCGACAGTTCCCTGGGACTGTCACATAGCTAGCGAACATCATCACATGACAAATTCAGAAACGCATAGTCTGTTACGCACAAATACCCATGCATGCGCACAAATTGAAGCTTGCTCACACAAGCTGCACATGCCCCGCGTGACTTTTGATTACACGCTCTGCGACGTCAGACTGAAAAAAAAAGATAACGTAACGATATCGCCTTTCTCGTCTGCCGTTTCCACGACAGCACGACATTGAAACCCAGTGATCGAATGGAGGTGGGCACAGCAAAAATGTTTTGATTGTCGGACCACACTGGATTATTAAATTGCATTATTAAACGTCACGTTACTGCTGAGCGAGAATAAAGGATAACCCATATAAAGCCATGAAACTGAGGACATTGATGTATGCGTTTCTAAAAAAAAATAATGAACTGTGCACGTTTACTAGCCAATGCTGAGAATGGTCGTTAGATATTTGAATACTTTGATCTATATGACTGTATAGTCGCTATGATATGAGGGCGTGCAGTCAGGTAAATACAGGTCTTTACAAAATAAATCAGTATTAAACCATATCTGAAATATATTAACAGATGTTAACTGAGGTCGTTATATCTGCGCACATCAGTCTTACTGTGCAGAGTGGTAACTACCTGATACAGAAAGAAAACTGCGTGCCTGCGAAAGCCAAAAATTTCTGGTCAAAAGTAGCCAGTCACACAGTCTTGTTTTTATTTGTGCACTCACACAGAAAGTCTTGCTCACATAAAGTCCTTCAATGTACTTTAGCAGGAAAGAGACGGCGCTACGGAGGCACGAAAACTGGGGGACGGATTACAGACAGATGGACGGAACGAGAGAGAGAGAGATGATTTGTGTCTGTACAAGAAATAGTTCTGTACTTGGAGCCGGCGAAAACTAGTTTAGAAGTTTTTGAATCGATTTCTGCATACGACTCCCCATGCGCCAGACTTCCGTGATGAAAGTCTTAAGCTCTTCGTCACATCACACAAATCACCTGCTCTTGCTTGAAGAAAGAAAACAGAACGTCGAGAAAACGAGCTAGTATGTAATATAGACTGCCGCGATGCAGCGCTGTGCAAGCCTCGGGGAACGGTGCAAGTCGGCTGGTCTGTGCCTGATTTGATGGTCGACATCTGCAGATTTGAGCCACACTTGCGAATCCATCAGGTCAAAGATCGGGTGCCGCAAGAAATTCGGTCCAGCAAGAAGACTGGGGCGGGTCCGGTTAGGTCACAGCACACAGTGTTTACTGCGGTCCGAAGAACTTAAATCTCCAATTATTGGTTGAATTAAAAACGTTGTTGATCTCAGCGTTTGGGTTAGGGTTAGGATTAGAGTTTTGCTACTTCCCACACACTCATGCGCAATCTGTATGCAGGACCAATCTTCTTGGCTGACCGAATTTCTTGGGACATCGGAGCCAATCGCTGTATGCCCTGGCATGGATGTGCGTACGTCTTGAAGTTCGTTATTCGGGGAGGTGTTCGCGCACGGTTGCAGCTTCTGGGATTGTAGCAAATTCGCACCGAAGATTTAACTGCAAATCTCAGAATCAGGTCAAACTTACACATTTTCTAGGGTGTTTTTTTGTAGGTGGGAGGGGGGATGGATGAGGTTAAAGGGGTCGGGGAAGGAGAGTGCGAGTGTATGTGTGTGTGTGTGTGCGCGCGCGTGTGGTTACGGTTATTTGCAACGTACTGGGGGCTACATGCAGGCATCAGAATATATCATTGAAGTTCTGACGTCACTGTGGGAAAATGAGCGCACATGAAGGAAGGGGGAGGGGGGAGAAGGAATTAGGAAAACTGGCATTTACTCGAGATATACCCGCGTTACTCGAGATGCATCCGCGTTACTTGAGATACGTCCACTTTACGAGAGAGAGAGAGAGATCTTCGCGTTACTCGAGATGTGTCCGCGTTATTTGAGATATACTCGCATTTCTTTCCTAAAAGCACAATTTTCCCCACTGTGTGGTCTTCGGTCTTAGTGATTTAATCAACAGCTAAAGTTTAAGATTTTCGTCGGAAGCCTTTCCTTTTTTAACGTGAGAATTCCCTTTTTTGCTAACGCAGCAGAACTGATTGAATGTGACATGGTGTGACGTTCACTTCATTTACATAAATTATTCGAAACTTTTCAGGCACACTTCAGTGAGCTTTATTTAGTTGCTTTCCACAAGTAATTGTATTTTCTCTTACGTAAAAGGTTGATTAATGGGCTCGAAATTCTGCATGTTTGTAATATTTTCGGTAATATTCTTCTCAACGTAAGTAGCGCGGAGGCGCTTCTTCAAGGACACAGAATTATCCATTTTTTAATTATTGCCAGGCACGCACAACATTATCTCAAGCCTGCAGCCCTTCAGAGTTGAAATGAACTCGTCTGAGTGAATGCCTTTTGAGAGCGGCTTTTGTTGTGGCCAGGACTTAAACTTCCGTCAGCTCCCGTCCTTCAATAGTTTTTTTCCCCCTTCGTTGTAGGGCATGGCTAGGATTCTCGACCTTGATCAATTCCCCGGACCGGGAGGAGGGGGGCGTGAGGGTGTGCCGTGATCTGCAGGCTGTCTTGATGTCATCCAGAAAATCGTTTTTCAGTTTTTGGAAAAAAAAATCGCTGATGCACTTGAACGGGGGTTGAGTTTTCTTCCTTGAAAAAGGCGCGCAGGACGATGATAATTGATCGCTGTGACAGGAGGGCATTTTAAGGCTGGGTAGTACTACCCTTCTTTTCCTTTACCACACCTGCTTCTGTTTACAAAACATACCAACAAGTAACAGATACAAAAATAGTCTGCAACAGTTCCGTTATGGTACTTAATTAATTGCTGTCATTTTGCATGTCGTATGCGATTTCTTCTGTTGTTCCTGTATAATTATTGAGAATTGTACTAACAGCACAAACACAATTTGCCAGAGGGCATCTACGAAGGGCAACAGGTAGGGCATGTTTTCATCTTATTTATATTATGAAAGGCTATGTCGATCATAATTACACTTACGATGGGATAGCGACGAAATCAATAATGCTAATGATATGGATAGCAAATGTTTGGTTTTTTAGCGCCTTCATCAATGAGAGATGAATGGCATGCGTGTGAGTGTGCGATGTGTGCGTGTGCGTGTTTACCTGTGCGTGTTGGCGTGTTTGTGTGATAGATGTTTAAGCAATATTTTCATTGACTGTCGTTTGGTCTAACTCTTAATACCAACTTAGTGCCACCCCCCGCACATTAAGCTGCTTCTTGGGTCTGGTCAGCTTACTGCAGCTGTCAGTGTGGCAGTTCCTTCAGCGGTCTTAGTAATGGGACCTCGTTCCTCCACCCCACTCCATAGTGCGAAATCACCGCAAGGTTGAAGCACTGATCCTCCAAATTTACCTGCCGACACGTTGGTTTCAGCACCTAGCTGCACTGTGTCCGCAACACACGTGCTTTCTCAGCGTGGGACACGGCTGGTCCGGTTTCCCCTGTGTTCCTGCCCTCCATCGAGCTCTCATCGTCCTTCCTTGTCCCCCTGTCACCATAGGATTTCGGTGCTGACGTCAAGTTAAGGAAGAAACAATGTCGAGAAAGTTGATCACACTTCTCGGGCATCGCCCGCGCTGAGTATCCCTCACTGGCTGTCCCTCACTGGCTGTCTTGCTGATGGCATCAGTTTTGTGGAAGGGTCATTGCATAGGGTCATCAGCAATAGGTCCTCCTTTTCCCAAATGGGAGAAGGACTTGCACTCTTAAAAATAACTAGGTCTGATGATATCGCATGGCTGATGTTCTTTTAATGACAGAAGAGAGAGCCCGGACTGTGTGCCCCAGCCCTCTCCCATAACAAAATTGATGTAAATCAAAGATGTTAAAGAATCCCTTGCCCTCCCTCCAACAAAGATTGGCGTTCCTGCTGAAAGGGAGCACGTGTACCTTCTCTTCCCCTCTCTCTCTCTCTCTCCTGTTCTTTCATTGTATGGCGTAAGGTTCCGTTGAGAAGCCATATAGTCAGCACCGTACGTCAGATAAACATCCAGCCGAAGACGAGGTGCTGACTGCATTTCTCTGAACGCCTGATGCATAGCTTCTCTCTCTCCCCCCTCTCTCTCTAAAAAGCCACAGAAATCACGCTTACAACAGAAATAAAAAGAACAGCCAACACCCCACCGGAACAACGAAGTGATTTGGTGTGCGTGTGGGTGTGTTTGTGTGCATGTGTGAGTGTGTGTGAGTAAGCGTGTGCTTGTGTGTGCGTGTGCGTGTTTACGTGTATGTGTGTGCCTGTGTTTGTGTTTACGTGTGTGTGCGTGTGGGTGTGTTTTATGTGGATGTTTGGGAGTGAGTGTGCGTGTGCTTGTGTGTGCGTGCAGGTGTTTATATCCGTGCGTGTGTGTTTTACGTGTGTGTGTGTGTGCGCGCGCGCGGGTGTAGGTGTGTGTTTAAGTGCGTGTTTGTGTGTGCGGCTAAGTGTACAACGGAGAAGATCTTAGCCACGTTAAATGTTACGGCTGTTCTTGGCCCGCAGTACAATAATGGGTGTCGGTGTAAACCAGCAGTGACATGAAAGACTGCGCGGAGTATAGACAATCTTTGGCGGCGTGGCGGGCGTAAGAGCACTCTTTCTGGACAAAGCCGTCTCGGAAAAGCCGCGTAAGCTAACTTGGCAAATGACTTCGTGAAGACAGCTATCGGCACTAAATGTTCCAAGAGGGCCTCATCGCGGTTTTCAGCCTTGGACGTGCTGTGCTAAAATAGCTAGCGACTTGCAACCTCCTGGAGTATCTAGCGCTTGTGACCCCATGGACTTTCAAATCTTGCTGACCAACTGTCGTTACCTGCCGACCGACTGTCTTTTGTTGCTCACCGAAGGTCCGCTCATGGGCCTGTTTCAGAACATCACTGCTTCCGAGCGGGGCTAAGCTGAGCTGGAAACGGGTTTTATGCGCTCATAAAAGTCTTTTCTTCGAGTCCCAGCTTTTCTACATCATAGCTCCGACTGAAAATGGAAACAGCGTGAAACACTGTAATGGTTTTTTCCTCTCAACACGCAGTCCTCCCTCCCCCTTCTATCTGCCTGAGCTGCCTGTCTGTCTAACTACCTACTTAATGGACTTATAAGCTGAACAACGTTTTTTTTTAAATCAAAGACCGTTTGGAGGGAGGGAGCTTGGACAGGCAAATGGAGCAGTCGCCAGACAAGCAGATTGTGTTTCAACGCTGAATTTGATCCTTGGCGTAATCAGACACGTTCGTGGGTGCCGGCACGCGCTCTGGGAGCCTGGTTGTGGAACGGCATATGAGAAGCCCGTAGATCAGTCAAGGATGTGCGTATATTTCGGTCCCACGGTGACGGGCTAATGGGAGAAGCCTCGAGAATGACCAGAATGCTTCCTGCAATAATGTGTTTTATGGCCAGGGCATGTGCTGCAAGTAACATCCACAGAAACGATGCTGAAAGTGCGGCTGGTGGTTCCAGGACTCGAATTTATCTTTCCCACGATAGCGTGGACGAGACGAGAGCGTGCAAGCACGCAGGGAAATAGGCAAACCACGATCTCTCTCCCTTTCTCACCTCTCTCCTTTACACTCGCAATGAGATGCACGCGCTCGGTCAAGAGGGTACATTTCAGACGAGCCCACGCCTCAAAAAGATATAAAAGAATGTAAAAAAAAAAAAAGTCAGCGTTAAATATAGAACAGCGTTTCAACAGATGCCCAAGCGTACTCACTGGGTTCAGTCGCGGAAGTCCACAGAAAAGCCTCAGGTGTCGAACTGAAGCAGCTAATTTGTCCCGACGATCCGGGGAAACGAAGTATAATGTTCTTGTCGCTAGCAGGCAGATTCTAAGACATTCCAGAGCCTGTCTTGTCGTCTTTCTCGCCTAGAAGGTTTACTAAATTATACCCTTCATCCCATGGCCAATCGCTGAGCCTCAAGTACAGTTTCAAGAATCTTTATGTATTGATTTAAAGCTTTGCTAGGCGACTTTGTTTAGGAGAACGCCCTAAGGGGAGAGTAATGTGCTTGCTATCACTGCACGTGAAAAGCATGTGCGTATGCACGTGCTCGCGTGTGTGGACGAGCGCCAAATTCTGTCTTATGGGTCCATTTACAGGAAAACGAAACTTCTTTCCTTATTCCACAAAGGGGTTCTGGATCATCCTTAGCTAAGCACTAGCATGTCATGTCTTTTTCGGCAGTTATGGCTCATTGTTTCAAATTAACCAGAATGAGAAGTGTAACACGAGGAACAACGTCCTACCGTTACTTAGATATAATTGCCGAGACGCGCTTAGTGATCGCCATATTCTTGCCAATTCGAGAGAAGTCTGCGTATACTGAGACTGGAGGAAGATAAATGCATGCAACTGTAATTTTCATTTTCTTCGTTAGTTTGACAGTTAATTTGCTTTTGTTAGTGGGGAGGTAAGATGTGTCCCGAGTTGAAAGAAAAATAGGTAAAAGCCCAGATGTGAGAGAACATTCTTGAATGCGCGTATAAGGAGTAAAAAAAGTCGTTTTGTAATGTTATTCTCAGTTGTTCAAAAAAGGAGGAAATAATTAAATCAGTATAAAACAACACCAGTGCTAAAATTCAATCTTGAGCCTTGCGAGTTTCAATCTCTTTCCTGCACGCTCGGATCGCATGCATACGGGCGTATACATGCGATCTCGCACATGATGCACGATATTTGCATGCTAATGCACTTTAAAAGAAGTCTCATCTGCATGCCCACGTACGCGCGACCCCATTCATTCACGCTCAGAACTCAGGCCGAAGCTGAATAGAGCGACCCGCCTCAGCACGTTCACACACTGGTGACAAGCGGGCTGGTCGGTCAGAACTGACGAAGGCGCCTGAAGCTGAAGTTATTGCGTTGAATGTTAAAACGCTCTTCTTCGTGAAGGAGCAGAAGACCCCAGCTTTGGATTTAGCTGCGGCTTCTGCCGTTAAAATCCTTTCTCAGAAACGTCGCAAATTGAAGTGCAGAAGCCATTTCAGTTTGCTTTCTCCTCTGTCAACAGAACACTAAAAACAGCTGAAATGTCCTGTCGCGATTCACCTTCGACCGTCCACTAGCACACGCAAGGTATCCAGAAGACAGCATTGCGAAGGAGGGAGAGAAAAAGACCCCTGTGGTTTCTTCGGGCGATCGATCTTCGAAAGTGTATGATCGGTCTCTTGACAATCCGCTGTCTTGGGACTAAACGCTGTTTTCATTGCCATATTGCCGCGAGCGATTTCCCTCGCTATTTTACGTCTAGCTGCCAGCAGACGAGCAATTACCGACGTCTGCTTGAAGGGCATGCTGGGATCGTGGACGATTGTTGAAAAGAGTTTGGCTGCCATCTTCATGTCCTGCTGCAGTCTAAGGTTACACTCTGGAACTTTTCTACCCCCTCCCTCTCTGACTTTCTCCCCGTCACTTGCCCCCGAGCTGACAGGATGCTTTCGGTGTGTTCTTAATACAACAGAAGGTCTGTTATCCTGAGGGTTGGAAAACGCCATGCTAACAAAACAACGGTTAAGGAAGTGTAATTCCCACAGTGCTGAACACGCTATCTTGTGACAAGGCCATCTTTAAAGAAGTTAACTGTTCCTTCCAGGCACTTTCTACAGAAGAAGGAGGAAAAGGAGAATGATTTAAGCCTCCTATGGGATGATTAATAAACTTCACATAGCATGATTAATGCACCTCTTATAGCATGTTCAATAGACCTCCTATAGGATGATAAGTAAATCTACACGATGAGGAAAAAGAAACCGCAGAAAGAGGACACATACAAAAGCAAAAAATAAAGCATCACCAGCAACAATGAGAAATACTTATTAAGTAGGTTTTTTCTCATCTTTCGACGTTCATCGACTAATATCACACCCAGCGCCAATCGTTACCGACATGTCATGAATCAGTACGATATTTACTCACTTGTTTATAAAATATTACTGTTTTACATGACCAAAAGGTCATATCTCACTTCTATCTCACCTAAAATTTACCGGCTAAAAAAATGAGTAAAATCTACACCTGTTATCAGTGCGTACAGTTGAAATCATTCGTTGCATCCTGTAAGGTCCGACGGACTGATTAATTGATTGATTTATTGATTGATTTTACAGTCATCTGCATCGTCTTGAGGGGCACATCACGTCTGATGTTCATAAACGCCTGTTATGAAGGCAAACACATCTGCAGCGTCGGTCGTATCCATGGCAACAAGAAGAGAAATGAAAAGAGAGGCGCGCCTTTCTTGGAACTGACCTTTTGCCACTTATCTGGAGCCGAACGTGCTTTTCTGGCGGTACTAAATAATTGAGCAAGAATAGTCCAGACACTCCCTGCTTTTCCACGGAGACTTGCCACGGCCTTGGTCTGCCGACAGATGCGTAAAAGACCACGCAAGCGTTGGTGTTTCAATCTTGTACTTGTTCATTTGGCTAATTTTTGAATCTGATAATCTGCCTGCTTTGATTGGATGGCGGAGTCGGATGACATGTCGGATCGATGGCAGAGGTCGGATCGATGGCAGAGGGTTCTTGGATTGCATTCAGACGACGCGTTCATTACCAATAGCTTATGATTACCCAGCATCGAGAAAAGGGTCATGGCGAATTTTTGTGTGTGTGTGTGTTGGTCTAAACTCTTTCTGAGAACACTATCCGAGCAGACAACGCGCTCTGCTTGTAAAGTCTTCCGTTAGTGAGATTAACATAATTGCAACTGCAGACAAAAGCAGTTTACTTTTAGAAGTATCTATGTATCGGTGTGTTTCTTGGTGCAGTTTTATTATAACGTCCACCCAGTCTATTGTAATTTCACAGCTTTGTCATAACGAGTCCTAGATTGCTAGATTGCTGGTCTAATGCTTACATTTTGAGGAAATAAACAGGTGACTGCTGCTTGGGGTAAATAAGGTAACAACAAAGATAACTTAGACATCAACGTTTAGGGGCATAGCCCTTTACTTCAGGACGACACAAACGGATAACAACAAATAAAATGGGTCACTTAACTGGCAGAGACGCTGGTCCACCACAGTCGCCGGAAAGGAAAAAAAGTGTGGGGAAGGGAACAGTACGTGGGAAGTAGAACGGGTTAAACCACCAATCAGCGGCGAGAAGCCACCTGCGAGAAGAATGGCGTGTCCTGTAGGGGCTGGTGAAAGGAGGGAGAGGGTATGGGAAAAGAGGTAGGGGGTGTTACAAAGAAAACAAGCGAGAGGGAAGGGGAGTGAACAGGTGAGTGGAGGAGAGGTTAGTGCTCTAAGTTCAGTCATGTGGGGGACATGGTGCCGAAACGGGAAATGAAATGAGACTCCATGTTCTTGCAGTCTGTGGAGTCTCCACTCTGCCCAAACCCACAAAAGTGTGCGTGCGTGCGTGTGTGCGTGCGTGCGTGCCGATGCCCCTCGTAGCAATGTGAGTCGGGCGCTGTCCGAGAAATCTATTTAGCCCTGTCCAGAGATCACAGTTGCAAAAGAGCATAATGTGAGTGAAACACGCGCGTCCCGAAGGCAATGTCCCGAGCTTCTCGTGTTTTCTTTAAAAATTTTTTTAATCTTCGAGAACACAAGATTCAAAGCTAATCTTAGGTCTGGCATAAACAGACAGACAGACAGATGGATGGAGAGACGGACAGATACCGACGGACTGATTAATTGATTGATTTATTGATTGATTTTACAGTCATCTGCATCGTCTTGAGGGGCACATCACGTCTGATGTTCATAAATTTGCAAAGAACTTACAACTAAGTAAGGTGTCCGTATGCGCCATTATATTAGAAGGTTCGATTAGAGTTATGAGTATGAATAAGTCACTGGTGTGAAGAAATTGAGATGAAGAAAGTCTGTCAGCACAAATAGCACAGTATTTCAATGTGGAGCCTTTCTAAAAGCAGCGTGTAGAATGCGTGAGGTACACCATAAAGATATCCCGCGAGACTAGGCGTGAGCCCCCACGAGATTTGGCCTGTATCGATTAGATGTGCCATTAGGCGGGGGCAGCTTCACAACTAGTGTCAGCCCCAGACCTGCTTCAGCACTGCTTTGAAGTTTACCCCCTTCCCTTATGTAGCACCAGGAGAATTAACGCATAAATATCCAGAAATGTTGCCTGCAGACAGGATGAATGTGAAATCAGCGCCATTTCCTCCCCACCCCCCAAAACATTACTGACAAGCTTGGAAAAAAAGGTGGGATCTTGCTATAGTTGTGAAAGTCGTCAGCTGTCTCGATGGGGCAGTGCCTGTGGGACATTTGGTAGGCGTCAGTAAATCCGCTAAGATCCATCTCAGGGCCTGGTTGCATAAGCGTTCGTAGCTGCTTTTTCGGTCATAACAGTGGTGGTCGTAAAGCCCATTCACCTTGTGTTTTTTATGTGCACCTTTACGTATGAACAGGGGACATGAACGCTTATGCAAGCCAAGCAAGTGTTTGCTCCTATTCAGTCCTCAGGTAGGTACAACTAGCCATCGATGTGTTTGACAAAAACACAAAGAACATTACACAAGGTCAGTGGGGGGTAAGATGCTAAACAAGGTCAGTTTAAATAGACACAATATGTTTGTCTCTTAAAATGAAATGGAAGAACCAGTATATGGAAACAGTAAACCTATTCAGCGCGGGTTTTTGGAGGCTATATGTTAATACAACAATATGCTTTAGAAGCTGGACTGCAAGGACGGTGTGCATCATAGGATTAAAGGTAAGGAATCCAACGAAAGACTCATGAGAAAAGAAAACAAAAAGCTCGAGGCATTCCCTTTGCCAGATCTTCCTTTTTTTACTGACAGAAAGCTTCGTTTCTCTCGTTAGAAACTCATATGATGAAGATAACGATGACAGCTTTGGTGATAACGATAACGAGTGATCCACGATGATTTTCATTCATCTTCCGTGAAGTTGGTCACCTTAAGTTTTAATATGATCAACCTTCTGTAGAATTTTCTAATTACGACAAGGCTCTTCCGTTACTTGAACTTGACGTATGTATATTTTGGGGATCGAGAGGACTTGGATTAGACTTCAGAAAAATTGGCGACACATGGTTGAAACTGTCGATAATCTCACCATCAGCAAAACCCCACGGGGATATACATCGAACAGATAAGCTTCTCTCGTCTGCATTTCAAGAAAATGTGCTTCCTGGAAATCGAAGGCAAAACATTTATTTCAAATAATTAAAAAAATATGGAAAGTGCAAGAGATTTAGAAGGCAAACGAAAGCTTGAACAAGTCACCAGCCAAACCGAAGTTCACAGGAAACTGAAAAAGGGTTGTCCGAAGAGGAAGAAATTGTGAAAATTATGGCTTCGAGACACTGGGCCGCTATAATGAGGTTTCTTGAAGGACACTCTCTGGATAAGCAGTAATCTGGGGTGTACTGATCCCCTTAGGTTTGCTGATGGTCTTAAACAGCATCTGGCCCAACGACAATTTTTGTGCAAGAGTGTGAGTGCAGTAGACTCCGTATGTAGTTCACCTCGCTCTAGTACGTTTCCATCTTAAACTCCACTACAGTTCGCATTAACAGGAATAAATATCGCCACATTTATCACACCCACAAGTATACAAAGGCAAAAGGCCCCGAAAGGTCTTGTTATTCCTAGCAGCTCGACGATGGTGTAGTGTAAACCTATCGAAGTAACTTGCCCTTCATGTGGCTTGCGCAGCCGCAAGTAATGACGTTAGTAAACGGGTTTGAATACGGACTCAAAACGAGAGAACCTCAATGATGGATGGATAACAGGATAGATAGAAAAATAAAGGAGTTACCAGCAGAGTGCACTGAAACTTTGATTTTATATTCCTATATTCCTAATTCAAAAATTAATTTATGTGTAAATATTTTTTTCTGATGACCTGATGTGCGGGCAGTTTACGAAGCCATTGAGGTGCAGCTGTGATATCACGCTGTCTGGAATTCAATATGGTGCCAGAATGCAGTCGCAAACTTGAGACTGTGATTGTGTAGTATCCGAGAGATCGATTTTCCTTTTTCAAAAAAAAAAAAAATCGGCTCTGTCGTCAGGAAACTTTTAGATTTCCCAGCTGACTTTGCCCAGTGCAGTGAAGTAGCCCCGTGCACGGAATCCTAAACAGAAATGGAAGGGCCGATGCAATTGCATTTGCATCCATTTTTTTGTTGTTGTCAATCTGGTGTTCTTCTGCACGCTCACTTCAGGATAAAGCTCTGGCGCCGGCCGAAACGAAAGAACGATTATCAGATCTTTTTGTCAGGAAGCCCTTCCTGTCAGGCGCACTGTTGTCTGTTGGTCGGCTTGCATGGATGTTCCTGCGTACTCCCCATAAGGTGTACGTAAAACACACTGGTCGAGGGGGCCTTACGGTCGTTTTTAAGACCAGAAGTGGGGAGACGACTACTCGTGCAGCCAACTCCTGCGCTGGTGCTGGTCTATAAATAGCCCCGGCCACCGAGGGGCCGAAATCTGCCGCAGTAAGTACAGCGCAAATATCAGCCGAGTGCTTACTCGCCAATCGCACGTTGACAAAGTCAACGTCTGAAAAACGGGGATGCCGGACAGTTTTTGGCGCTGCACGCCAGCCGTCTGGCAACACCTGGTGCTTCAGGCGACGTCTCTGGATTTCAAGTACATGGGCAGCATGGCTCCGCGGACACCGGCGTTTGCCAGTGGAGTGTTAACCGTAACGTTAGTTTATTTAATTTTTGCCGAACTCTTGTGAAGCCTGCTGGAGCCGCAGTCTGGCCGACAGATTTCCTAAACTTGGAGCTGGGATACTTGCAGGAGTGATTACAGAGCTTCGTTTCGTGGAAACTTCTTTCTCGAACTAGGCAGCGACGGACTCGTGTCTGCAGTGTCGTCACGTGCATTTGATGGGATGCACACGCCAGCAGAGGCCAGGATAAAACCACCGGTGTTAAGTCCAATGCCACGGGAAAATGACGACGACAGCCGACTGTGATGAAGTCTAAACTAGGCTTTTCGTTCTTCTTTACTTCCCCTTTATTTCATTCTTTTCTGTTCGGTAATTCCCTGTTCTTTAATTATCTATTTTTTCTTTTTCTTTCGTTAATATCTTCTTAATGAAGATAGAATAAAATAAAGGATATGACTAGGACTATAGGCAGATACTAAGAAGAAACAGCGAAGTTTCCAGAAGGACTACAAGCTAAGATGCAGCAATACCTAGGTCCTTTTCCTTATAGTCTTGGTACACTTTATGCCAAATGGGGACCTAGAGGAAGAGGCGGAACCCGGTGAAAGGCTGCCTCCACACAGAACGATCGGTAGGTACGTGTGCACAGCAAAGAGACTGGGTGGTTTGAGACAAGACAGGCAAGACCCATCATGCGGTTATCACCCATGCCATTGGAGATGGATCAATACCCACTGTGGTGAATATTGGCAGGGGCTCGCCATTGGGCACGAACTTTTTCTGAGTAAATATGGCGCTGAGGCCCAAAGTCGACATCGTTTTTATGGTATCGACCCGTCAATAAATGCCTAGGATTGACATTCATGGACATTGTTAAGCGCACGCACACCTGTCCAGTCAGGACGGCGAGAGACGAAGGAGAATAGAAGAAAGGGGGGGGGGAATAAGACACTGTATGGAGTGAGATGGGGGAAGGGGAAGAAAGACAGGGGGCGTAGAGGATGCCAAAAAAAGAAGAAAAGGAAATAGGGCAGAGGAAGGGGGATTATGCAGCGGTCTGGCGCGTGGCTGTGAAGCCGCTGAAGACGATTGTAGAAGTAGTGTATGATAATCGATGTTTTTAGTATAAACGTGTTGGTGTGCACTGTATTTTCTTTAAAATTAGAGTCTATGATAGCTTGCAATCGGGAACTACTTCATTCGGCAGTCCATTGCTAGGGAGAATCTTCCACCGACATGGAAAGTTGTCTGTCTCAACTTTAATTAGAGTTGTCTGTCCCACGTTTAATTAAAGTTGTAGGGCTACATCAGCATTTATCTTTCAAATGAGAAGATGACAAAAAATTAACTACCATGGCTTATAGGTCGAATATAGATATGTCTGTTTAGAAAGCATTGGGTGTACAGGCACTGGAAAATTATGAAATATATATAAAAATCTATAAAATGAAAAAAAAAAAATTGCCATTTGATTACGATGCCTCGACGGGCAACACGCTGGAAGACACCGACAATTTTGACGGACAGTTATCAGATCATTGAGACAATAAAGGACCTACCACAGGTAAAGGTCTGGTTGGAGACGTTATGGCTCAGAGAGACATTCAAAAATTTATTTTTCGACATCTCTACCGCCTCCTGGAAGTTTTAAAAAGCGTTATTCTGAACTCAGCTGCAGCGAATGTTCAGCCCAAGCCACACGGGAGGCGGGGAGGCTTTTATCTACGCCTCGCGATTGGCAAGACGGGATCTGTCGCGTTGCCCTGACAAGACCATTCCTCTCACATCTGGTCAGGCAGAAATCCGGCTGATTGTTAACCACACACTCGCTGTCCGGGCAGAAATATTCAACTTCTCCAGCCTCCAGTTCCCGCCACCCACAACTAGTCCCCTTCCTTTTGTTTAAATGTAGACGGATTTGATAAGGAAGGAACGACAGTTATGGTGGTGGTGGTGGTGGGGGTGGGGGGAGTAGGAGCAGCGAAGGGGAGGTGCTGTGTGACAAACAGAGGAAACTACATGAGACGAAGGTCTTGTCAGGCCTGAAGCGTGGATCCTTGGATGTGAAGAGCTATACAGGCGTTTGTGTGGCGCGAGGGTTTGGCGAGCGACTTTTCTCGCGGTTTCTTCTTTTGCTGCGGTCGTTTCTGAGCGTTAAAGCCACCATCATCGCTCTTTGCGCAACGTTTGCGTCAAGGTCCAACCTTGCCAGCTTGGCTTCGGTTGTCTGAAGGTCAGCATCCTAGTTCCCGGATAAACAACCGCCCGCTTTTGAATCTCTTGACACACGTTTCGTTGCTGAACCTTTCACTTTTTGTATTGCCGACAATTTACACTCTTTAATTTCCTGGCAACGGACACACATCCGATGTGGTTGACATAAGCATAGCCTTGCCAAGAAACAAGCAAGCGTTTGCTAAAAAGTGCTGCACGCGTCATGTTTCCAGAGAACACTACACAAATCTTGAACGCAGCCTTTGTTCTGTCACAGAGCTTTTGCAGATTGAAGACACGATTTTCTGTAATCGTGTGAAAAGAATCCCATCTATACATGCATTCGCACGTCCTCACCGCAATCAAGAAAATGGACATCAGCACTTCGTCCCTTCATTCTTCTGTCTGTCCGTCCGTCCATCCTTCTGTGGATCCATTCATCGATTCAACATTTTGTGCTTCTTACCCCCCCCCAACTCCCTCCTTTGACTGGATTGCCCGAGGCTAGGCGTCTGCCCTTCGGGTAAAAAAACAGCCTTCATGAAATATATTTGCGTAGCAGTAAGACACCCCGTGACCCACCCTGCTATGGCTGCTTAGGGATCTGACACGTCCGAGACAGGCGGATTTCTGAGCGTTCCTGTCTACGTGAACACATAAAAATACCGGTAGGCTCTGTTCTAGAACAATACGCGTGTGTAGCATGGAGCTAGGATTCACCTGCCCATGGATTATTCCACGTACTCTCTGAACTCAGACTCTATTGCGCAGAGAGCTGGATACAGGCTGACCTTTCACTAACCTGCATCTTAATGAGTCGCACTGCCAGCTGGACTTCTCAGCTTTCAACAGGACACGTTAATTGAGTCAGCAGCCTGGGAGGGGTGTGGGGCGGCTGAGGCGATGGCATTGGACACTGGCAGACTTGCTCCAATCGCCGACCAAACTAGCCTGCCTGTCAGATTGGTGGACAGGACGCGATATGGACTGATTGTAGGTCTTGGAGTTGCCAGCCACGTCTTGGTCGGTACATGCCAGCGCTTAGCTGGTAGACTATTAAGTGTGCACCCCACCGGGAGATGAGGGTCGCGCGCAGGACTGAGAACTCAAGTAGAATACACTGAGAGATGAAGCCATGTTGTCCGTCGCTAATTGTAAAAGCTTGCGGAACCCAGGCGGCTTGGGCACATAAGCTCTACTCTGGAAGCGAAAGGGAGAGAGGGGACGAAAGACAGAATCGACGAAGGGCAAGGATAGGCAGGGAGAGCCCAAGATCTGGACCCAGAAGCCACGCGAACTATCTGACAGGAGGAAAATACCCCAGGTCGTAGCTAGACTTGCAGCAGCTGTGGTGGCTGAAGATAGACTATAGAATAGAAGAGAGATGGCTAGAGGCCACGCTTGTAGACTGGCAGAGTGATGGTGTGGCGAGATAGATTGTAGGCGGTAGACGAGTTGCCGTACGTCGGAATGAAGACAGAAACATTGCACTGGGAGGTGCATAGCTGTAGTTTGATGTCCGTGGCCAGGCCATTGTCTTTTGATGTATTAACCGTGCAGTGGGCACTGATATGAGGAATGAGAACGCCAGAACTGAGGATAGGTCAATGTAGAAAAGCACTAGACTATCAAGAGTAAGAAGATTAGGTAAACTGCCTCCCCCAAGTTAGCTTCTTATAATCGTTCTTATAACCGTTCTTATAATCGACTAGAGACTGGCTTAATGATGTGATTACTGCAGAGGAAGTAACCAAGGCTATTGCTTCATTGAAAAACAATAAGGCAGCAGGCCCTGATGGTATTATTGGCGAGTTTTTTAAGCATTCATCCCAGGTAACAGTGCCTTTCCTTGTAAAATACTTTAATTATCTATTTGATAATAGTTTATTCCCACATGCGTGGTCGGAGGCAATAATTCATCCTCTGCACAAGAAAGGTGACGTGAACAAACCCGATAACTATAGAGGGATATCATTTTTAAACATTTGCAGCAAACTGTATAGTTCTATTTTAAATCGAAGAATAACACAATGGATAGAAGAGAACGCTTTGGTTGGAGAGGAACAGGCTGGTTTTAGAAAAGATCATAGCACGGTAGACCATATCTTTGTTCTTGTGTCCATGGTACAAAAACAGTTAGTACAACACAAAAAAACTGTATGTTGCATTCATTGATTTCCAGAAGGCCTTTGACTGTGAGTAGAAGTAAACTCCTATACATTCTAAATAAAAATGGTATGCGCGGGAAACTGCTTGGAGCCATAAAAAGCATGTATAGTGTTGAGCTTGTGTGAGAACTGGAGACCTAGCCTTGTTCTCTGATACTGTAATAGGTCTGCAGAACCAACTGAATATCCTGTATAACACGTCTCAGCACTTAAAGCTGGCGATAAACTTAGAAAAGTCAAATATCGTTGTTTTTAGAAATGGGGGATTTATTTCAAAGAACGAGGCTTGGGTTTTTGGAGACAAAAAGCTAGATATTGTTAATACGTACAAATATCTTGGGGTGTTCTTGTCAACTAGATGTGTATTTACTTACGCCCTGCATGACCTAGCAGATAGAGCACGTAAAGGTGTAATCTGTATTTTGAAATCATTGTGGTATCTAGCAGATCGAAACCCATTTTTAGGTTGTTTGATGCACAGATCCAGCCCATTTTGTTATATGGAACTGAAGTGTGGGGTCTGTGTGCAGATACTGATATTATAGACAAGGTTCATCTTTTTGCAATGAAGCGCTTTTGAGGTGTCGCCACACGGACCCCCAAACACTCTGGTATACGGTGAGTGTGGGCGTTATCCACTGTACATAAATGCATACGTGAGATGCGTTGGCTATTGGTTGAAAATACTCCATCTACCTCAGTATCGCCTACCCAGAAATGCTGTAGATATGCTGTTTGGCCTTCAGCAAAAAAACAAAATAACCTGGCTTAACTACATAATGGTGGTACTGTATAAGTTTGGGTTTGGCGTTGTTTGGGAGCACCAGAGAGTCGGTGATGTAAACATGTTTTTACAGGAGCTCAAACAAAGGCTCCTGGATTGTTATAAACAGGACTGGCATAGTAAGATCTCCAGTAGACAGCGTTTTCCCACTTACACCCTGTTTAAAGCTGATATTTCTCTTAATGGTTACCTTTTATACTTCAAACATTTAGGCTTTAGGGATGCTCTGACCAAATTTAGGCTAGGAATTACCAGTCTGAATTGTCATAAAAATGTTTATATGTACATCATAACATGGATTGTCCATATTGTCATTCTGATGAAACTGAACTGCACTTTTTATTTGTTTGTCCGCGTTATGACGACTTGCGGAAACTGTACATCCCTATGAAGTTTTATCGATATCCCTCCATGTCTCGATTTTTTGTGATAATGGCCGATAGCAGTCCAAGACTTACACGAAGCCTGGCTTGTTTCCTGTATAAGGCGTTACATCGGAGAGAGGCAGATATACTTAGACCTCTACAAGCTCCTTAAGTCACATGTTGTGTACGTGTGCGTGTGCGTGCGCGTGTGCACCTGACTATACTTGTTTCATGTATTGCTTTAATTGATTACTGTGTATGGTATTGTCACCCCCTTGATATGGGCCGAAGGCCTAACCAATAAATTCGTTCGTTCGTTCGCTCGACTAGAGACGTTATGTGGTGACGTGACGTGTTTGTGTGCGTGCGTGTGCAGGCAAGTCTATGTATCGCAACAGTTCTCTTTCTTAACTACAAGGTCGCTTTATGCTTCTTGAAACGCCACCACCGGAGAAATTGCGGTAGACATTCAGTATCGAAATAAATGGAAAACAGGAGAGAGAGAGAGAGAGAGAGGTGGGGGAGAGAAAGTGGAGTTGGGGAGGGGAGTGAAGAAGAGGAAAAGCACGGACGGTGGAGTATATCACTGCCTTTGGATGTGTGGACTATTTTCCTGCGTTTGTGTGCGTGGGAACGCTTGTGCATGTATACGTGCACGTGATTGTTTATAAGAGAGTGAAACAGATAAAGGCTAGACATGGCGAGAAAAAGAGAGAAGTACATACCAGAATGGTTGGAAAAAAATCACTTTTGTATTAGGGTGCTTACTAACCTAAATTTATTCAGCACCGAATTTATTCTTATTATTAATTATTTTTGCTTTGCTTTGTAGCGGTGGAGTTGGGGTGGGGAAAGGATTGAAAAAAGGTCCATACATAGTCAGAGTTGACCACTTCTCACTTCTTTAGCGCGGAGAGACCAAAACTGATTGCTTCCTGGCATTATCATCGCCAGCCAAATGGTGCTTAAGGCCATTGTTCTTGTCGTGGAAACGACCTGTCACTCCTCGTTGTCCGCGGGCAAAAGAATGGCTCGCAAAACGGCATTATTTTCAGCGATTGTCACCTCGGAATTTCTGGGTGCTGTCCAAGGAAGCCTAAAAAATCCAATAATAACCTGATGTGTAAATGGACAAATATCTTTTACTTTTCCCCCTTTTTTCTCTTTTTCTGTGTTTCTGTCTTTTTGTCTTTTTATCTCTTTCTGACTGTCCTTTTCTTTCTTCTCTCTTTTCTCTATTTTTCTCTTTTCCCTTTCTCTCTCTTCCTCTTTTTCTTACATATTTCCTTCTCTCTTTCTTTTCTTCCTGTCCTTTTTTCTCGTTCTCTGTCGTTCTTTCCATCTTCAGCACACTCATCGAAGACTTTGACAAATAATGTTGACAAAGTCCTCGCTTCTTAGAGCGAATCTCATTTCCTGCATTCACTAGCTACGAAAAAGGCGAAGTGATTAGCTTTTTATTATATGAAATCTCTTTTATTTATTTTCTCCTTTTTTCTGCAGTTTATTGGCTTCTAGGTGAAATGAATTTTCGAAATCTGTAAAGAGGCATTCACATCCAAGCACAGACGCACACACATATTAAAGGAGGAAATTTATCGTAGAAAGCGGGCCTTGAAATTGCTCACAATTTTTAGGTTTATTGAGATTTATTGCTGTTCAGTAAGCGTTCTTGATGAGGAGACTGCAAGCACGGGACGTTCAAGACGAAACAGTCCCATCTCCGTCATTCCACATTCTGGCCGAAAGTTTGAAAACAGGAGGAAGAATAATTACAGATATTGACAGCTTTCGACAGTATTATGAAAAAAAAACGGGAAATGGGGGCCGCCCCGAAGCAAACGTTACAGTGGAGGGATAGACATTAAGCGAAGACCTTTCAGAAAACGATATGATTGGAAAACAGGAGCCGAAGGTTTCACCGCTCGAAGCATTTGTTAGACGGCACAGGGCATAACTACGCGTTCACGCGTAGAGAAGAAGTGCGTACATCTTCCTCAGGTGAGGACAATCATTGCTTAAACGAAGTTTTCGCGAAGGAGGAAATAAAACGGCTTCTAGGCAACCAGTAGCCAGAACCAATCTTCCTGATTGACACGAAGGGATGAAGTTTAGCTGGGTTACGAGTGTTCCGCTTGCAACACCGGGCTGGGCTGCAGGAGGTTTCGCAATGTGCATCTGTTCATCAAAGCGTTCTTACTGCCCACTGGCTTCCATCACACGCGTATTTATATGTGTGAAGGAAATATGACAGGCTTCGTCTCCAACAAAGAAAACAAACTTTATGTTAGGGTGTATGAAAAGAACGTGAATTGGACACTTTTGTGAAAGATATTTAGGAAGTAAAAATTAAACCTTGATGAACAGTAAGTTCACGGATATCTTCTCTTGGGCAAGGAAAGAAGTCATTAAAACAACGTTTTATTCATTCAAAAGAAAAAGTGAAGAAAAAAGACAATGAACAAGAAGAAAAAACTCACCTGCAACGTAAAACAAACTGTTTTGAACTGGAGTAGGATTTTGTTGTTGTTTTCAGGTATGACCACATTGGCAAGCACTCAGCACTGTTCCATTGTAATTTTTTTTGATATTGTGATTACAGTCGCCTACAGCGGGAGCGGACATTGCCACTCGGCGACGCTGCAATTCTGTCTCAAAGACCGCCAGCGTCTTTCGAGCGTCTGCGGCGGCAATGCCACTTGTAAAACCGAGCGTAAACATGCTTTTGTTAAAACTAAACGCATCTGAAAAAAGAAACCAAGAAAAGCCCACTTGCTGTAAGACTCCACGAAAGCAAAGTCGTCAGTGTTCGTGTCTTATGAAAGTCTTGGAATCCATGAGCAGCCTCTTTTCACGATGACCACACGTTGTCGAACACGTTGCCGAAATATTTTTAGCGAGAATAATAAGATGAACACAGGGGAAATAAAAGTGAGTCCTATACTGTGCATCGTTGTGTGGTGTAAGATAATTTGTGATATACGTTTTCTTTTCCACTTTATAGGATTTCCCGCATTGAGAATGGAGAGGGTCAAAATGATATTTTTTTTCCTGAGTTCAAAGCAGAACGCATCTAAAAGGAACAAAAAACCCTTCTCTGTACAGAAGAAGAGAAATATTCATTGCTTCTGTTTATAGGACACACAAAGAAATAAGAGTGAAGTTAACACTCTTGGACAGTAAGTGTACAAGACTGTTTTACAAATTATCACGTTAAGATGGGCGGAACAAAAGTTAGAGGATAAACTAGGTGCAGAAAATGAACCGGGGCAAAAAGAGTGCAAAAAGGTCCAAATTAACCGGAAAGCGGGGTGAAGGCTGATCGATATTAGCCAGGCAAACAGCATACAAAATGTTGACATACGCGAGCAATTCCGTTTCTGAAACTTACTGTGCACAGGTCACTGTACTTAAAACAGCTTTCAGCACGACAACTTCTGACAGGATCGCCAATAAAAGTCATCATCAAGAGGTGAGACGATGGTAAAAAAAAAAAGAGAAGAGGTCTAACGTTTTGCAACAGATATTTTTTATTTTTTAAATTTTGAAATAGAACTGATCTTATTACAAGTTGATTTTTTGGCACGCTGTCTTTGAGAAAATGTGGATAAATATTTTAATCGCACCTGGGTGAAATATTAGAGAGACTGAGCCAGCAGTGGAAGACGTTGTAGTAATATCATTACCGTAAGGGTTATTTGTGTATCGCTACTCGAACAACGAAACGTTTAGTACAGACTGACAACGAGCGCTAAACCCACAGACAATGAAAAGAATTCTTTTTAACCATCCGCGTTGAACCACACACTGTAACGAGCGTATAGCGGTAACTTACAGAGAGAAGATTCCGTACACAGATACCATTCTAAATTACCTCCCTGTATAAATAATACTAAATAGTATTTTTTGCTTTTATTGTTGTTACCCTCATATTTTCTTACTTTTTCTTTACTGCCGTCTCTTCCAAGATTTTGTGCTTAAAATCTAAAGACTTCGTTGCATTCTGTCAACATCAGGTCAACATTGATGATCCAACCTTTTAGTCTACGAACTTCATCTTCCGTGGTATCTTCGGACAAAATTCCAAATTAAAACGGTGTCTGTGTCTAATCATTCATCCCAGCTAACGTATATCATTATTTCAGTGGCCACGAGAACCTAGAATTACATATAATAGAAAGCAGACAAGTCGGCTGCCTCGAACTGGCGCAGACAAACTGAGAGAAGACAGTGGGATCACTCAGTGCTAACATATATTATAAAAACTTAAAAACATCTTCATCATTGCATTCAGGAAATATGCTGCCATCACACTGCACATGAAATAGTACGTGACTGTGTCACATTTTCGCCGAAAGTAGTTTACAGCTCTCCTTCGTTTTTTATCTCACGATTTCATGGAAACAGGCGCGTCAATATTTTGAATGCGTCACGTGAAAGCAGGTGTAAGAAGTTTGTCCATCTCCCTGCACTGAAGATTTCCTCTAGTTTCGATGGAAAAAAAACAGTTTCCACATAGCCGCGCCTTGTCCGTTACTACAGTCTGGCACAGGCTGGGTGTAACTACTTACAACTCCGACTGGGGAATTGTTTCCGGGTACTCAGACTTCCCCCGCCCCTTCGTAATAATATTCATAGAAAGAGTAGACAGCTCCGGAATAAAACGAGTAGAAAGAAAGGAGGGAAGGAAGAAAGGAAGAAAAAAGAAGGTAGGAAGAAGGTAGAAAGGAAGAAGGAAGAAAGAAAAGAAGAAAGAATGTAGAAAGGAAGGAAGAAAGAAGGTAGGAAGGAAGTAAGGAAAAATGTTTGGTTATTGGTTGCTGAACGTCCCGCCGCAAACTGGGTGCATATCAGGACGGTGGAGTGTTGGAGGGGGGAGGGTAGGGTCCTTTTACTATGTATATTTTACTATGTCCTTTTTAGCTATGTACTGAAAAAACACCAAACTGACAGCTTCAGTAAGATGGCGGGGAGATGGCCGGAGGAGAAAAAGGAAAGAGAAAAAGAAAAGAGAAAAAGGAAAGAGAAAAAGGAAAGAAAAAAGGAAAGAAAAAAGGAAAGAGAAAACAAGAAAAGAAAAAAGAAAGAGAAAGAAAGAAAAAAGAAAGAACACAACTGACATCTGCATATTTGAAAGAAACGAAACAATCTATACTAGTCCTATTCAAATACTGGTGGGGTGCATAGGAAAGAAGGAGGGGTGGGAGATGAGATCTCTAAAGCTAACTAAAATAAAACCCTTTGCCTCTTGTGTGGGTAGCGGGGGGGGGGGGGGGGGGGGGGCAAAACCCTTTTATTTGAAGACTATATTGACCTGTGCAGGTTTTCGCTACCCTCCAGTTTAAGGTAAGAAAGTCTTTGGCTTCTTGAGCCCTATTGGCATCAGCACGTATCTGCAGTCTTTTGTACCACCGTCTGCTGCCATTGCGCAAATAACGTTTAATTCTGCTTCCCGGGCCCCATCAAAGGGGCAGAAACTCTCAGGCGCTAGCTAGGAAAAAATTACCTCCCTCTTGACAGCGGGACCCAGCCAGGCAAAACGAAATGACTCGAAAGGAGTCAAAATGGCGACCAGAAGATGACAGCTTTGCAGAGTGTTTGGGAAAAGTTTTTTTTTCTCCTTCAGAAAATCAGATGTGGTAAGAATTCGGCAATAATTCTTCGAGGAGCTGGCATATTTGCGTGCGCAATTTTTCACCCGCTTTGAGTAAGCACTTCGCAAACGTCATTTGGAGCGCAAAGGAAGCGACAGAATGGCGCTGAAAAGTTTTCCTTCTGAATAGATCTTGACAGCTACTGTGTCTAAGAGTTTCGACGTCGCTTTTAAATCGTAATTTTTACTGCCATAAGGCCAAGACAGACAGACAGACACGCACCCACACCCACACCCACACACACACACATGCCAGAAAAATCGCATACTCTGGTCGTTGTGAAGTCAAGTGAATGTTTTTGACCTCTTAATCCTATTCGGGGAACTTATGTTTGCTCTTCTCACACACCACCCTCGAGATCCACTTCCCCAAAAGTGTACTTAAAAAAATTCTTTCCAGATTACAGACACGTAGCGTATCCATGAACATACAAATTACATATAGTTATTTAAAAAAAACAAACTGGCACTTAAACACTACAATTACTGCCGAAATGTGCGCTCTTGCCCAAAGAGGAACGCGGGTACATCAACAAATATTCGTGGTATAGTGTTCATTTCGTCACTTTGTGAGCGCACTTCCTTTTTCTTAAGCCAGAGGATGGAAAGATTGAAGAAGGTCAGGGTATTGTGTGCTGCAAGTCATTCAAGTGTCCTTTCACTGTCGCCGGGGCTCTCAAATCATTCATAGCTCCGTGAATACCAAAGCTGAGATGAGATTCTACTGCATGTATGTTTATGTGTAGTAAGAACATTCATAAGACATCCCACGCATGGAGCCTTCGGTGTATGCATTATTTGTTCCGTAAAAGCATTTTGGATGCCTTTTCAGCGCAGTGTCAGTTAAGCCCTATTGTATTTTAAGATGTCTAACATTTAGTTCTGTCTTGGATAACAGGAATGGTGTAGTTTGAAGGACGGCTTTGTCAGAATAATGAGGAACTTTCCATGCATACATGCAGATGGGCTCCTCCATTTCTCAGTATTCAAAACAGAGAGAAAATCCCCCTAGTGGCCCTTCCTTGGCAGACCTGTTCGGAAGAAGTTTGAGTGTTTGCCGTATGCAGATATTGGCATCTACGTTGACAGCATATTGCTTTCACCATAACTTGTTCAAAGCTGCTGGAATTCGTTTTAATGTTAACCTGAATAATAGACTAGGGAAGGCAGGTTGTTACGGTTTGTGGCTAAAACACAGTGTTGTCTAGATTCAAAATCAATGCGGAAGATGCGCAAGATTACACAGCTAATTGCTTTGTACTCAAACATTCAGTGCTGCAGATTTGTCACGCGGACGTAAAAAGTTTTTCTTGTCTGACTTGAACACTAGGCTCAGTGTAAAGACAAAGCGGATCTCCCGACCGCATGTCCCTCAAACAATCTTATACTGAACTGAACCAGACTTCTTGGTCAGACAAAACAGATCCCATCTACTGGTAGAATATAAAAAGAATTTTGCGTAGACAGTTGCATCAGGTCATATCAGCCTTTTCTGGGAACAAACACGAATGTGTAGCGTTTGCGTCACATCTCGCCTGCCGGGAATTTGTGCATCGTGAACTCCGTTTAGAGTCTTCTTCACAGGTTCGACAAAGTTCTCTGTCCACCAATACTATATTTAGGCAGCGCTGACATTACACATGCTGAAGATGATCGAAGACAATGAGGCGGAAGACATTTTTTGCGCTTAGCCTGAAGAATACTGTGATTAATATTCATGAGGTTGTGTGATCAAACGGTCTTGACGCAACGGAGAGAGTTTCAAATGAACGTGCAGCCAAAGCGACGCCTCGCTTAAAAAGACCCCATACATGAGGAGAGAGCTGATGAATGGCAGACGAGAGGAGAGAGGAAATGAAGGGGAGCTGGAGTTTGGTGAAAGGGATAAAAGGTAACAGGACAGTTGAATGGAGAGCAACATCAGCGGAGAGAGAGGCCAGACACACAAACACCCTTTGAGCTTTGGCCCGATCAGCACAAATTTGACAATATTAACAGAGACAGACCTGACTTGCTTTTGGGGCCTCAGTAATTTATTTTCGAACACACGAAGAGCTGAAACAGGGTAAACAAAAAACCCCTAAATTTAAACCCCTCCGACAATCTCTTCCACAGTTCAAATTAAGTGACTAGACCTATTTTTCCCTTTGCGTGGCGACTGTATAAAATAAAGACAAAAGTTCTTGGATGTTTAAAATTAATTCTACATCCGTGAAGGGTGTTCAATTTCAGCGTCCACAACAACGCGTTCCACCTTATCAGCCAGGCCATCAACATGTGAACAAATAACGAATGAGAAAAGCGAGGAAAAAGCATAGGGGGGAAGACAAGTAAGAATACGAGAAGAAGAAGCAGAGGAGAATAGAGTGAAAAAGGTGGAAACTGAAAATTTCAATTTATTTTTATAATTAACAATATATACCTTTCAAAAGAATTGAAAAATCATCTGCACTTTGGCAGATATGTCAAAGATGTGTGCAATTTGCAAAAACATGCCATCCGACCCCGTACGTTTGGACGCACCTTTTAATTGTTTCACCCTGAAACAGAACGTCAGTGAACGTGGAAATCAGTTCTGGCGCTTTCACCACAGGAGGCAGCAAAACGTGTGAAGCCAAGACGCCAATGTGTGCAGATCGAACAGGCGCAGGTGATAAAGCAAACATCGCAATCCATTTGAAAACTCTTGCGTAATGTGAATGGAATCCAGCCACTGTTGATGAGGGACGGGTGAATATTTTATGGACGCGGTCGAAAGACAGTTGTAACCGTGGTGCCTCCAAGGCAACGACTCAGTGATGCTGATCGCGGAGGGCGATTGGTGGCTGCAGCAGGGGATCGGGGTACTGGAAGTTAGTGGCCGATTGGGAGTGTCCCATTCAGTCATTATGACATTGCGAAACACTGCTACAACCAGACAGCAACTGTCAGCGAGCGCAGACGACCGGGAGGCCCACAGAAGACGTCCAGACAGGTTGACAGGCATGTCGTCCTGTCGGCTTTACGGGAAAGAACAGCCAACGCCAACACAATCAGGGGACAGCTGCGATCAGCCAGCAACATCATCGTCAACGACCAGATGACTAGGATTCGGCTGCGTGAGGGTACGGTGTGTTCAAAGCGTCCCACAGTGCGCGACCTGTCCTGCCGCCGGCTCATCGCGCTGCTCGGCTGGACTGGGCCCGGCGTCATCTGGCTTGGATACGTCAGCAGTGGACCAGTGCTCTCTCTCCTGATGCGTGTCCTTTGCCAGATGTTTTCACGATGGCAAAATCTGCAACTGGGGGCAACAGAATGAGCGTTATCACGATGCCACTGTGAGGGCATGAACTCTTTTGGCGACAGGTCCCTCATGGTTTGGGTAAGAATGGGCATGGGCTACAGAACAACCCATTGAACATGTGCAAGGAAATTTCATTGGGTGGTTTAGAGAGATGACATTCTTTAGCCCCTCATTCTGTCAGCGCTGTAGGCAATAAAAGCAAGTGAAATTCTCCAGGATGATAATTCCAGACCACACTTTGTCTGGGCCTTCACCATCTTTCCTCAGCAAGAGCAAACTGACTCGCATGGACTGGCCAGCATATTCACTGGACCCTAGTCCGATCGAACGCCTCTGGGATTTGCTGGGCCGTCACCTCGATGCAAACCACTCACCGCCATCTGACCTTACCCAACTGTTCCTTCCGCTTCAGGAGGAGTTGCCAGATGATCCTGCATATCACTCTGGAGATATTGCCTCAGTCCATGCGACAGCAGTGCCTTGCTTGCGTGGAAGTTAATGGAGGGAACACGGGTTTTTGACATTGATTATTCTGAGCTACACGTGCTCTGAATTGTGTGAACGTGAGTTGCGTCTTTCATGGCAGTGAAGTTTGCAGAGGGAACGAAAATAGCCCATTATATATGTCGTTACATTAATGAATGAGGCGCACTTCAGCTTCATCGTGACTACTGGCTTGTGTTTTAGCATGAAATAGCGTTTGTAGTTTGCACTGGTCCTTCAATTCTTCTGAGCAATATATATATATATACTAACATGATTAGATGCGGCAAGATTTTATAAATATAAAGAAATATTGGGCTACAGACATATTTAATCTGCCACCAAGAGTTAATGCTAAATATGTACATGAACGAAAAAATGAACCAATGTCATTAAGACTTGAAGTAGCAGAAATTGTAGGAAATACATTTTAGATCTTGATAAAAAAAATGGAGATGTCATGAACTCTTGTGCTTCTGAAGTCTACTTTTGACACCCCCCCCACCACTACCACCACCAACAACAACAACATAGGAAGGATATCAAAATGTCACGCAGATTTTACCGTTTTTGTTGCAGAGGAAGTACGGGTTCGGCATGTTTTAATGGAAATGGAACAACATGTGAATACCCTTTGATGGAAGTCTTCCTGCACAGGTAAGACAGATGTCGGTGTCTGTGTCCAGTAAAACCTCATCTGTCTTGTATCTAATTGCTGTAGGCTGCTTTGTTCAATGTTTCCTATCGTATGAAGATGAGACAACCGGATGCACACCGATTGTTTTTGACATCTGTTCATTTCTCAGCCTTTATACAGACATATCAGTCACCCAGCGAAAGACGCCGACCAAACAAATAATGTTGGAAGTTGAAGAATGTTGATAAATACAGTGTTATTGATCATGCATCGGGTTCTGACCAAATGACTGTTAGCATGGGGTAGGTTTAAAATCATTCGTAAAAACGTTTAGCAGCACTCAGTGTTTAAAATTAAAAAGCACCATCCTGGTAACTACTTTTGTTGCTTCCTTTCTGTTTTGTTTATAATATTTTGACCTCGCTCGATGTCCACTGTATCACCACAGCGTTAAAGGCGACTTCGGATTTCAACCCACTGTCTTCAAGAACTCTGCAGGGTGCGCATGGAATGACAAATTGTTTATCGATGACCTTTGAGTAACCCCTCTTGATATTTTTCTCTGTATGAAATCACGACCGCCGTTTAAGGAAGTGTTCTGCACTGGGCCACCCTTCCGAAGGCAGGGATGTAATTTTTCCGTCCATTTTGTTTATGCACAGGCGTCTTCAGCTGTCGTATAGGGCCAAGAAGACGGGAGAGTGAGAGTGTGTGTGTGAGAGTGAGAAAGACGCCGTCAGGAGAGGACGCAGCCTGTGTACTGATGGAGACATCAGACATTGATGTCTTAGTATGCTGGCAGCGGCCTCTCGGTGCAAGCAAAGGCAATTTCATTTCCTTGCCCATGGGCGGCCCGCTTGTTTTCTCCCCGCTGCCACTGCTCTTTTCACCCAGTAATCTGTTATTTCCGTCCGTCCCCTTGTTCTTCGTCCGGAGTCCTGACTGTCGCTCTCTTTAACTTCCCATCCGTCCAAGAATATGTGCACACACCCACCCATTTCCTTCAAATAGTAATCTCTCGTGATTCTCCTCCCCCCCCCCACACACACACTCCTCAAGCTTGAGAGCTTTTACTTCGTTTTGTGTCCTCCCTCACTCTCCTCTCACAATCGTCTGTATGTTACAAAAACTCACCTGTTTGAAACGCCAGGAGCCTACCAGATAAACAAGTCAAATCACACCCACTCTTTTGTTCGCACGTGGTTTCGTTGTTTCTTCTCAGTCTGTCCTTCAATTTTCTTTCACTGATTGCCTGCCTGTCTGTCTGTCTGGCTGGCTGGCTGGCCTGAATCGGAGCTTGGTGCACTTTCAACCAACCAACAGAGCAACGAAGATGGGGAGAGAAAACAGATAGATGGGGAGGACAAAGCACAGAGGGGGAAAGGAGACAGTAGGAAGCAAAGAGAGGAGGGGAGGGGGAGACAATGGGAAGCAAAGAGAGGAGGGGAGGGGGAGACAGTGGGAAGCAAAGAGAGGAGGGTAGGGGAGGGGAGACAGTGGGAAGCAAAGAGAAGAGGAAAATTATCGAGACTTACGCTGGTTTATCGTCTTCAGACTTTTTGAGTTCCACGAGTGGTGGGGCGGTGGTGGTGGTGGTGGTGGTGGTGGGGAGGGGTGGCTGGGTGTGAATCCGCACAGAGCTACAATAAACGTCCAAGTCCAGAGATGGACACCTCTAACCTTCTATTCATGATACTCAAGAACCGGATTAATAACTGGTTGTATTAAATTCAGGCGGTGCAGTGTAGTGTTATATCAGAACCTACGTGTTTTTGACGTGTATTAAAACATTCAAAAGAAAATGCTACTCGGAATCTTCATGATCACATTCGCACGACGGGACGCCCTCGGTCTGGCTCCGCCTGTCTTCGTGGGTCTTGAATTACTTTGTTCCTCGTGCCCCGAGTCTGAACTCAGCTGACGCTGTCGTGTGTCATGTACATTCTGTTAGTTGCAGTTCCATATTGACTGTAGGGTTCGAGTGCGCCTTTCAGGGCAACTATATTTAGTGCTTTCTTATTTTAAAGGAAAGTGCAGGTTTTTTTGTGTGCCAAAATTATTTTTCTCCTCCTACTTCCTATTGCAACCTTAAAATTCTGAACCCATTTTAGTTAACGTTTGTAATCCTGTGATGGTTTGCATGAGCGATCTTATCTCCTGTTTATTCGTAAAGCTGCACCTAAAATACACAGCCCGAAGGGGCCTTACGACCGATTTTATGACTGGAAAAGCAGCTAAGAACGCTCATGCAAACCACCCCAGGACACCCTAGTATATTGACCAGCATCATATTGTACACACAGCATCTCATAGGGTTGTCTGTTAACACTATTCGAGAGAAGCTTGAGTAGGTTTAACCGATACCTAATACGTCTGAATGATGTTCGGATATATTGTTAGTGCCGGTCTATGTACAAATTAATTTATTAAAAGTATGCTGAGGAACATTTGGGAATGTTTCACTGATAAAAAACACTTTGGTTTTTTCCCCTTCTTCTGACCCCCATAATTCAGTTCCATATGAAAAAAACAGGTTTTATATGTAAAATAAAATGTTTCCAAAACAGATAATGGTTATTTGAACGACGTTGTTACATTGTTTTCAATATCATTTATTTCTAATATTTTATGCGATGATGCCATGATACTTAATTTAGTGGATAAAATACTTCCAGAACATATATATATATTTTAACAAACTGGATCTCTATCATACAACCTTTTTTGGCATTTTTCAATCTTTAGACCAAAATGTCTATTTTTCTTAAGATAAATATTTTGTAATAGATCCGCTCTTCCGTGTAGATTAACTGGATTTGCAACCCTGTGTGAAGAGAGAGAGAGAAAGAAAGAGAGAGAGAGAAAGAGAGAGAGAAAGAGAAAGCGAGAGACAGACAGAGAGAAAGAGAGCTCGCGCGCGAGTCACTCGGGACGAGATCGCGCAAAAGAACCAAGAGCAAGCTGCGAGGGTCACCCAAGGGAAAAGACTCGTGCAGTATTTCACGAGAGCAGGCGAGCTCAAGTTCTGGCCACTGAAAC
>SMGT01010272.1:44689-61643 GCA_004794575.1 Lanistes nyassanus
ATATTATTTAGTACACTGATACGAAAATTATATATATATACATATTATTTAGTACACTGATACGAAAATTAAATATATATATATGTACATATCATTTAGTACACTTATACGAAACAGCTAAATCTCGGGTGAGACGGCGTCTTTGTTAACTTAAACCAAACGTTTCTTCGTCAGTCCACTTTTCCTTCCTGACTCGCTCTGTTCTCTCCATCCTTCTTCGGGTCCTTTCAAGTCATTTCTACCCCAACCACCCCCTCAACGTCTTTCTCACGCACGCACTTGCCAAATCAGCCCTCACGGGTACACGATGCGAACAAACCACGTGCGAACTGCGCCAGCTGATTTGAATGGACGTTCTTCGTTATTCGTGTTAAAATTAATAGCATGCTTGCTGGGCACTTGCGAAGAATTCCCAACGCCGCAAATTTGATGAAATAAATTGAGTTTAAACATTTGTCCCACCTTTTACCGCACTTGTCGACGGAGAAGAGGAGAAGAGAGGGAAGGGAGCGAGCGAGAGAAAGAGAGACGAAAAACCCGTGGCAATTGAAGGAAATAAGCAGCGTTGCGTTAAGCATTCCGCATTCTAAACAACGGAGCACGCGTCATTTGGTGCGAAGACTCTCGAGATTTCGCACGAGAACTCACGAGACAATTGGAAATGTAATAAACTCTATTCACTTTCATCGTCAAGCTGGACATTAGGTTAGTGCAATAGCGCTAGCTCAAGCTAACACGTGTTTAATTCGATTTCTGATTATTCCTTCCGCACATATACTTGCAACGCCGTAGAAACGAGAATGTTTCTCGTTCCGTTTTCTGTTTTTTTTAATAAAAATTTTAACCTTCTGTGGCTGATAAACCGCTGCAATTGTGTGATTC
Source organism: Lanistes nyassanus (assembly GCA_004794575.1). Taxonomy (NCBI): domain Eukaryota; kingdom Metazoa; phylum Mollusca; class Gastropoda; order Architaenioglossa; family Ampullariidae; genus Lanistes; species Lanistes nyassanus. The sequence goes on from SMGT01010272.1 coordinate 45,572, forward strand.
CACAAGCTGTACCCCGGTGGGGTCTCTTGACGTGACTGCGATAATTAAACCAGAGCGGAGCGTTCTTCCGTTTTGATTATCAACAGGGCAGAACTGACGTGATTCTCTTATTTGTTTGACCACCTTGTTCAAGCACATTATGTTAAAAAAAATGCTACCAGTTCATCAGTGCTGCTTGGACTCGACAGAGAGAATTGAGTTACGTTATTTAGTTGTAGAAGTAAAACAATCAAAGCTTTAAACTTAATAAGAGCCGGGCGAGAGATGGGCTCCTGTTCGCAGAAAAAGACACGGCTGCGTGGATCTGCATTCAGTGAGGACGGAACGCTAACGTTATCTTCATTAACGTCGGAGCTGTGACGTCAGAAAGATACAAGAAACTTCATTCCACTCAGCCTTCGGCACGTTTGTTTGTTTGTTTGTTTTTAATTTATTTTTCTGGTAGCGTCTTTATGGACGCTGTCAATACCTGATCAGTCCATCTAATGAACACAGGGCCTTCACGACTCTTTCAGCTTGTCTGGATTCTGTTTATTGTGTGTTTCCGAATTTTGTTGAAAGTCGACTAGTACTGTTGCAGACAGCATACTGAGAAAATTGATCCCAGCCGCTTCTTGATCTCCAGTCAGACTGTTCTTATGCGCGGGATTGTGTGTGCGTGCTTGCGAGCATGCGTGCGTGCGTGAGTGAGTGCGCGCGTGTTGTACGTGAGTTCACGCGCGCGTGTGTACGCGGATGCGTGCACAGGGGTTCGGAGTACGAGAGTTTGCGAGCGTGACAAACTTGTTCACTGCGCCTGTAAATATTTCCTTGAGAAATGGCCGATCGAACTCTCATTCACCTGATGTGTGTGGGATTCAAGCCAGCGACACTGTGTATGCAAATCAACGTAAGACAATGATTACCTACTGGTCACACGCTGCCACCGATTCCTCTGGTAGAGGCATTTGATATGCAAATGAAAACACGATTGAGTATACGCAGTGACTACAGCGGGTATGCTCGGTGTCCAGACCATTTGTACAGTAAATGTCTATTTTGTTACCCCTTCAGCTTTCAATCCATTGTTTACTGTAAGTCTCTTCGTGTCAGTCCTTCACGTGGGAATAGAAGACCAGCGCGCTGTTACAATTGATCTTGTCTGTAGGAAGAACGTGATGTGGGGGAGAGTGTCTCCCAGTTCTCCCCCTCCAGTAAGTTTAAGCAGACAGTTCGATGCAGCCGACTTTAGGCCACTGAGGCTGTGTTGCTCGGGAAGTCACAGAAAACCAATTTAGAGACCGGAATGTTGACCCTGATGACAGAAATGGGACGGCGCCTGGACAGAAAGGGTGAGGATGGGATGCACGCAGGGTCAGGGTCAGGTGGGTTGTGCCAAGGTCGTTGTTGACACGAGGTTGCTGCAAAGTCGCGTGTCACTTTGCCTCTTACATTCGGAAACGGGCCTGTACGGTATTGCTTCAGGCGCTGTCACCATTCTGGGAGCAGAGACACCATAGTTTTTACGTTCGGATCTACCCGACGGTTTTGCTGAAGGTGAGCCGGTGTTGCAAGAACTCTTGTATCTCCTTTCCGTAAGTAAAGTGTGCGCATAGAAATGGGGGGGGGGGGGCGTGAGGAACCCTACGGCCGCTTGAATTGATGGAAAGGGCGATACGAAGGCTTTATTCTGCCCAGCCGGGGATCACGTTGCATGGAGATTCGCACTTCTTTTCTGTACTTAATAACCCACGTAAACTCTATAACGGGACAAACAGGTCTACAGCAGCATCTATAAATGGAACGACAGATACAAACTGTGTCACAGCTCAAGCAGAAACGCAGGGGTTTTACTAACTGGGTTCACTTAGTTTTGAGTCTGCACGCGCGGTTGTCTCTTCCACAAAGGCTTTTTAGAAGCATTCACGCCTTGATATATTTCACTGCTAGTTTCTGTGTTAGGTCTTGCACCTCCTGTTATTCTAAAGATCATCCTCAATTTATCTTCTGAAGATCATTTTCAGTTTGTCTTCTGAAGATTATTTTCAGTTTGTCTCCTTAAGATCATTTTCAGTTTGTCTCCTGAAGATCATTTTCAGTTTGTCTTCTGAAGATCATCCTCAGTTTGTCTTCTGAAGATCATTTTCAGTTTGTCTTCTGAAGATCATCCTCAGTTTGTTTTCTGAAGATCATTTTCAGTTTGTCTTCTGAAGATCATTTTCAGTTTGTTTTCTGAAGATCATTTTCAGTTTGTCTTCTGAAGATCATTTTCAGTTCGTCTTCTGTCTCAGGTTTGAGGGTGAAGCTACTAGGGCTCTTTTCTATTTGAGTCCCGGAGAGCTTTCTCCACACTGGCTCATTTTGTGTGAAGGTTTCTGTGTAGAGTTCTGTCTTTCGTGCCAATTAAATTGAATCGGACGATAAGAAAGTCAGCAAGGGTTCGGAAGAGAACAGAGTGCAAAAGAGACGATAAGAAGGTGACACCCGTAAAATAATGACTCCATTTTAAGGAATATTCAATTGGCAGGGCATTGTCAGTCAAGGGAAAAGCTACATAATTCGCAGTCAGAAAGTGGGGGAAAGCTATGAACTTAATATGTTTGGAGAGAACAGACATTAATAAAATGTTCACGTGTTTTTAAATATTACATAACAAACAAAACTGTCTTCACTTTCAGTGCCACTGTGGCGGACAAGAATAAACTGGCCCGGGGTTTAGCAGTTTGAGGAGAGTTTAGGAACAGTAGAGAGAAGAGAAATAGGAGGTGAACAGTTTGACAAATCTGCCAGGATGTTATCCGTTATATTTATGCATGCAAGCGGAAACAAAAATAAACTTTTGACTTGATCAGTAGATTGTTTGGTCTCAGTTTACCGTCGCTATCGCTTGACGGACACATACATCCACAAATTTAAAAAAAAGAGCTCCATCATCATTGCAAAAACCCTCCTAAGTAGCATAACTATATTGCACAACAGACGATGCAATTTCATGAGGGCAAGCTCCCCTTCATCTTCCGACATGCATCGGCGATAAGGGCTGGTCGGAGCTGTCTCGGGATATATCTTGACATCCCTAGAGAAAAGGAAGGAAAAGCGATGGACTTATCTATTCTGAGCATCGAGAAAACTGACAAATGGCGTATTCTAGAAGGTTACGTGACATACACGTTTCCTCTTACGACGGGTATTTCTGTATGTCTTACGTCATTTCCAGGGATCGGGTCGTGGTCTGCAAGCTGACTGCTGAAGCAAACAAATAACTCATCCCGCTAACATCTGACAGTGGATAATGGGAATGTTTAATACGACATCATTTTTGCACAAGAGTGTTATTTTTCCTTAGGATGAATTGGACGGTCTAGGCGTTTAGAAAGCTCGTATTTTTTTCTCTAAGATAATTGCTTCGAGACTGAAGATTGTTGTACTGAGCGTGAGGGACGTAAACTTTTGATCTTTACCGTTTTAACGATCTCACCAGAATACTGAGATGTTTCTGCTGCTGTCAGTCTTAAACTGAAGGATGTACTGTGCTTTTATCCAGATGTTAGCAGCTGAACTATGGGTCCGCGAATGAATAGGTCCGTCTGTTAAGGACCAAACTTCGTTATCGCTCACAGCCTGGGGAAGGCTGAGGGTTGCATGAAGCCAGAGAAGCAAGCCAGAGTGGCCCATTGATCACGAGTAGGTGTAAGCACTCTGGCTCGTTTCCTATCATGCTGTGGGTGGCTGTTTGTTGCTTAACGTCCAGTCGCAAACTATGGGCATATCAGGACGGTGTTGGTTAGACAAACTTTACGTGCTGCCATAGGTGGGACTGCTGTCGCAACAGGGGACTCAGTCCCTATAGTGCCAGGCGTCTGGCAGGACAGCTACTAGATTGCCAATTTTTAAGTCTTAGGTATGACTTGCTAGGGTTGCGAACCACTGACATACCGCCTCGGATACAGACGCCTTAACCACTAGACCACCGAGAGGATCTAACATGCTGCGTCTGATCACCAAACACAATGAAGGCTTTTCTTGATCGGCATGAGGACATGTTTTGATTATTAATTAATTAAATTTATCTATTTACAATTTTAAATTATTGATTTTTAATTATGACGGTTTCAGTGTGTAGAATATATTGCTGTAGAGTGCTCGACTATTCATTCATTACTTAGGATGGCTTTATTGGGCATGCACAGCCTTTTAACTTAAAAGCAGAAGATATTGCTGTCGCGTGCTCGAAGTTATATCTGAAACTATTTCCTCAATCAAATTACGGCGGGGATAATTAAGAGTCAGACCTCCGTAAACATCCCAGAACGAAAAAAAAAAAAGCGACATCTTTTAGCTGACTCACAGATAAGAATCTGCGCATGCGCACGAGAAGCAAGCCCGAGTGGGAAATGTCACACCGGATAAAAGGGGTGATTGGAAGGGAGGACTTAAGAAGAGAGGTAATTGCAATGATGCCAACCACGAGCTCTAAAATACACATTTAAAAAAAACGTGCACGTGTGTTGAAACGCTTACACACTTGCACGCATGCCCTGACGTACAGCTGAGTTTTTTTAACGATTAATGATAATGTTTGCGTGCGAGGCAAAGCAGGACGCGACGGGTCTGGAGCTAGCTGCTGGAGGCGAGGACACGCGCGCATGTTCTGCCGTGGGCATAAGAAATTCCCACGAAAAAAAGGTGATAATGATCCATGGCAATCAACTCATTAGGGGCTGGCTTCTCAATATGCCACCAAGAAAAAGATGAGAAGTGGTCATGTCATCCATGGGTGACCTCAGCCATTAGAGGCTTTAGCACGGAAAACGACACTGAATCATACTGTCTCTGCCCCTCCCACACAGTCCCCATTTTTCTGTCTCTCTCGCACGCGCGTATGGACGCACAAGTCAAAACGCTCGCACATGTCTCGTTCTTTCTCTCTTTCGTTTTCCCTCCCCCTTCCACCTCTCTGTCTTGAAACACTCACGAACACAAACACTCTCAAACACACACGCGCGCGCACGCGCGCACGCACACACACACACACAGAGCGATGCACGTTTAATCTTCCATACGTAAACAATATGTTAATCAACTTGGTAATAACTGCCAAGTTGACTCGGTACAAAACCGTGCTTTGCGCACCACTGAATTGATTAGCACAGTTTACACGACACGAAAAGAGCCCCTGTGCAAACTTTGCGCAAGGCTATGGTGCGGCAAAACAGTCCATAATCTAGCAGGACCTTGTTTGAAGAAAACGACGCTGGCATTCATGCCGCCTTATAATCACCAGGACTTTGCTTTGTTAAAAATCACAGCTAGCATAATCACGAAGTGGGGGAGGGGGGCGGGTGTTGATCAGCCCTTGGTTGGCAGTAAAGTCCAAGTTGATTGCCACATACCACCAACTTCCCGGGTGCACGTCAATCGCTCACCACGCGACCATTGGTATGTGGGCGTGTTCGTTCTCACCGACCAACACAGACAAAAAAACGAGACAGTGTAGATGAATTAAAAGGACCCACCGATTTATTACCTACCCTCTCGCAACCCCACTGATTCACGCACACACGAATCTAACTCCTTGACTCCCTTTTCATCTACACGCACCAACTCACTGCCTTGTCTAAACTAATTCCTCCTCAGTGCAACATTCTCGATTCACGTTTCTTCCACTAAAAATTCTCCTGTCTTCAAACTTACTATTACTCCCTTCTAACAACCGTACATCAACGTTTAACCTCTCACCTGAAATATCACACTTATCCCTTTCACACCCAACTCTTACTAAGTTTTACTGCTTAACAATCTGCAGGGTAACTAGCACAAATTCCAACTTCAGTTAACCCCAAATCTCAATCGTATATGCATCTAGTCACTCTCCGGTTACAATACTAACCAAAAAAATCACATTATGTCGAGAAACTATTCACTCTATGACACAGTAAACATTACCAAGATCCTATGATAATTCCCCAAAGTGTTTTCACAATCCAATCTTCTCAACTTTTCCGCTGTGTCTTGGTTTACGTGCTGCCAAACTGAGACTGCTCTCACAACACAGGCCTCAGTCCCACCCAGTCACATTTTACTGACACCGGGCCAACCAGTCCTAGTACTGTTCCCTGTGGTGCCAGGAGTCTGGCAGGCCAGCCACTAGATTGCCAAATCCTCATGATGTCGTAGAGTTGGATGTTGAGAAAATGTATGTAAGAAAACTATTAAGCAGAAGTTGAGTGTGTGTGGGGGGGGAGGGGGGGACCGGAAGACAGACAGAGGGAGAATGGGGGTAATGGCGGTGCCAAGGCCAGGTGACCATCGAAGCCTGTTTCACGTCAAGCAGCATGTCATTAAAAAAAGGTATCGCCTTCAGAGAAAATACCTGTGACACTGACGAGATCTGAACCCACAATACTTTATTCACATTCCTTGGTGCTGCGCCACTGAACCGCCCAGAGTGGATTCTGGGGGCAAAAACCGCCCCTTTTTCGCGAAACAAGAAAATGTATAGGGCTTTATTGTAAGTCAGCTAGAGAGCTTCCTTAGTATCTGAAGGGATTCTTTCTTTTTAAAAAAAATCTAATCCATCTGCTTTTGACATTTTCATTTACATTTACACACTGCGTCGAGCAATCTGAATCCTTTCAACAGTGACACGTACCGCGAACCGCTAAAATACGGATCGTCAATTAAAGGTTGACAGAGGCAGCACGAGTGTATCGGCAATATTCACAGTATCTAGTAACTACCGCAAGGAATTACAGCGGAATGACAGGAAGCGGCTGTCTTATCCCTTTAGATTTATCCGAAGAGAGAATTTCCCTTTTTTCTGGGAGGTGGTGGTGGGGTTAGGGTGGAATGGGTGGGAAGAGGTTAGTTACTCCAGTCAAGGCCCGGTTTTCACCTCTTACATGACTGCCATTTGTTGTTGTTTGACACCTGATTACTCGCAGCAAAGTCTGTATTCTCAACGCTGCTCGTGTTTGAGGTTAATGCTCATTGGCTGGCAATTGTTTAAAAGTAAAGAAACACATGACTGTGCTGCTTAGAGTAAAACTCGTGGTGACAACAAGGGAACGTAACCAAGCGAAACCGAACAAAGACAAGGTCAACGTTTCCGGGCATTACCCCTTCTTCAGGACGACAAAAAGTGATAACCATTAAAACTTAAAAAATATCCCAAAGTCCTTTCCATTGGCCTTATTGAACTGTCTGCGTACCTAGTTTTAGTTGTTATACGTTGGCGTCGTCTTGAATGGGTAATGCCCCGAAACGTTGAAGTTCTCTTTGTTAATTTTTACCCAAGTTCCTTTGTTGTCATGTTGTTTAAAAGTATTTTTGTGATGTATGTATAAGATTTAAATAGTGTCTCTGCTTATGTAGAATGTTCGTAGTGATCATCCAGATAAGTAAATTTAAAGGCCGGTTCTTTCATCAGACAACTCTCATTTTGAATCTTTGTACAGGTGACCATTATGTACAGGTGACCATTATGTACAGGTGACCATTATGTACAGGTGACCATTATGCACAGGTGACCATTATGTACAGGTGACCACTTTGTATAGGTGACTACTTTGTACAGGTGACCACTTTGTACAGGTGACTACTTTGTAGAGGTGACCACTTTGTACAGGTGACACCAAGTTTGTATTGTATATTTGACCAGATGGGAATTGCTAGGGATGAGAGACCTGTGTCAAAATATTTACAGTTTCCCCATACGCTCATTGTAGGCTAGCTACTGAAAGACTTAAACTGCAAACTGCAGGAGGGTGCGACAGACTTCGACTCTCTTACAAAGTGGGGAAAAAATCACTGAAACGTTGCACACTGAACATAAACATGTAACACCGACATCGTTCGGAAGCTGGAGACTAACTGGATTCCAGGGGAGGGCAATCTGATCACGGGGAATATTCCGCCCGTAATTACCTCCGACCGTTACTTCCTCTTGTCGTCTCCAGTCATTACGGTAAAGGAATAGAAGCTGCTTGCAGCTCTAGACGGACACGAGTATGTTGCAAAAACAAGAAGGTAATGAAACCAAAGATCCAAATCCCTACAAGAATAAAGGATGGAAGAATGGAGGTGAGCAGGAAGAGGGAGAGAAAGGCTAAGAATAGAAAAAAACGTAGGCTGTGAGGAGGGGAGGATATAAAAGAAGGGATGGGAGAGAGCGAGAGAGAGAGAGAGCGAGAGAGGAATACGGAAAAGGAATGCGAGAGAGAGAGAGAGGAAGGGAGAAAATTAGGTTGGCCATTGCATGTTTTCGTCTGATGTAACCATACACCTTTGGCATTTTCCTATTACGTTGTATTAGACCCTGTCAGTATAACTCTTTCTTCGCGGACATTTTGCAAGGCTTCTTGATATAAGCTTTTCAAGGCCTCCTGTCAGGCATTCCTTTAGGAAAAGGACAACATGTTTAAGATGTGAGCAGTGCTGGAGGATTTTCGGTTTTACTTCCATCTGGTAAAATGAACTCATTTCCTCCTTTACTCATTGTCTCATTTACTCTTGTCCTGAACTGAAAAACTGAAACCGGCTGCAAGTGAAAGGTTTATTTCTAAAATTCATTCAGGCATGAAAGAAAATTTCTCCGGACCTAAAGAGACCAGAACAATTTATCAAGACCTAAAGAGACCAGAACAATTTATCAAGACCTAAAGAGACATTTGACCTCTAAGACTTTTTTTTTGCATTGCGGCTGCATTTTTGTACTTAGCAATGCATGCATACCTATTTTTTGCAAAACTGATGATGAACTATCGTTTCAGAAATACTTATTTAAAAAATTCACTGTTTATGTATATATGCTGTCTGATAAACGGTTTGCGAATAGGATGCTGTGCGGTGTGAACGTAGTAAAGCGAATCTTGCTTTGAAAAACAGCTTGAAATTAAAGTACTCTCTAAACCATGCTAGTTTTATTTGACCTACAGAAGCCATTATCTGCCTGTACTTAAAGTACGTTAAGACTCATTTGAAAAGCATATGGCTCACTACAAATAGAATCGGATAGGCGGAACAGAAGAACCGAGGAAGAAAGAGGACTGTGGGAGGTAGAGAGATGAGGGACTGGGGCGAGGGAAGGAGAAAGAAAGATAACCGATGCATTAAATAATACGATAATGTAGCAGATGCGCTCTAACGATATGATCTCTTACATAAAAGATCTAGTTTCATGAGCTGTCCAAAAAAACCTTTCTTGACTTGCCAGAAAGTACGCTGCAGAGGTCATCCGTGACCCGGAAATGTCCTTATTGTCGAAAATGTGACGTTATTTTTGTTTTGCTTGTCCGTGTCACCAATGTCCGAGCAAACCGTCTCATTCTCCCCTCCACTTTGAAGCTCTGCCTATGCCGTGTATCCTGCGAATTCTCCTGAATGAAAAGCCCCTCCTTATTCTTGCATGCCGTGCAAGAGCGGACATTTCGCGTTCATTATTTCAGGAAACTGTCCGAAAGACAAGCCCTTAAGTGACTCCGTGGCTAAACAGACACTAACACCTTATTGTCAGACACTAAGAAAACGGGCTACAGCTTGCACGCACGCACGCACGGGTTTTTGCTTATGCTCACAGGCTCATAGGGATGTGCGTATCGGCCCATCGGCGCATGCGTGCAGCCATCTAAATGCATGCGATCGTGTTTGCGTGTGTAGATGCGAAAAACAAAAGAGGGAATAGAAGCGAGGAGAGATGGGAGGGAAAGGGGAAGTGTTATCACCGAAGGCTTTTCCGCGGTTGGGAGTAGCCTGGGGAAACGATGATTAAGGAGGTGGGGTGGGGTGGGGTGACGAGGGAATAGAAACAGGAGGAAGATGAAAATCCTTACCAAGCTCTTCAATTCTTACATCTATACCTTTAAACATACTTCTATGGACCACTACTATTCGTTTGAACCGAAGATGTTACACCGTTCGGAGGACACGTCTACAGGAAAAACATGAAACTCACTCAGAATGTCTTTCAGCATAATTGCGGCGCGAGTAAAGCCACAAATGATACATTTCTGGTGTATCTTTGATCCGTTTCTAAGACCACAATTGTTTCTTCCGAGTGCAAAGAGATCAAATACGTGGGACGTTTAAGGGAAAACATACCGCTCAGACAGGGAAACACAGTATCAGTGCGGTGTCCCCTACTTTCCAGCTTGTATTTAAGGAAAGAAATGGAACAGTTTCGTTTCCAACGTACAGCCAAAGAAAAGACGGCTGGCAAAGGAAAAGAAAGGACATTGCAATTAGTCGTCTGTAGGGAGCGTGCGTCTTAAAGTAATGGCCCGCGTCCTGATCAGACTTCTGGAGCTACGTGTTTATGCCGGAGCCAGGGTACGGACATCGGATAGGGCTACTGTACCCAGCCACCTCTCGTTGCTGGGTCTGTAAACGCCGCACCTAAACGCCGTACTTGTAATCATGTTTTTGCTTTCGTTGATGGTCAGGGGAATAGTTGAAACGCAAGGCTGGGTCAGGCTTATAGACGCGCGAAGGACTGCAGAACAACTGCACGCTCATGCACGGCAGTACATAAATACACGCACTGCATGGAATTATTCCTCTGGAATGTCAGCTGATGATGGCCGGTTATATGAGATTGTCGGCTGGTCGGCTGCTCCCTCAGCTAAGTTCAGATTGTCGACTGAGATGGATACCAGTAAAACACTTAAAATTAAAACAGACTACATCAAAGTAAACTAATATAACACATACCACCTTAGCGTTAGAGATAAAAAGAATGTAGGGATGTAGCAGCGGTAGGTCTGACCAGCGAAAACTCCACCACTCCAGCTACTCAAGCCATCATCAGTACGCCAGGAGAGAGGCCAGCCAGCGGGACCATACATAGCCACCACCAGTCCAGGACACCAAACCGCAGACCCCTTCCCTTTCCCCTCACCCATATCCCCTCCCCTTCAGTGCGAAATCACCGCGAGGTGGAAGCACTTTCCCTTCCAAACCAACAACAACAACAACAACAACAGTTTCGTTTCCAACGTACAGCCAAAGAAAAGACGGCTGGCAAAGGAAAAGAAAGGACATTGCAATTAGTCGTCTGTAGGGAGCGTGCGTCTTAAAGTAATGGCCCGCGTCCTGATCAGACTTCTGGAGCTACGTGTTTATGCCGGAGCCAGGGTACGGACATCGGATCGGGCTGCTGTACCCAGCCACCTCTCGTTGCTGGGTCTGTAAACGCCGCACCTAAACGCCGTACTTGTAATCATGTTTTTGCTTTCGTTGATGGTCAGGGGAATGGTTGAAACGCAAGGCTGGGTCAGGCTTATAGACGCGCGAAGGACTGCAGAACAAATGCACGCTCATGCACGGCAGTACATAAATACACGCACTGCATGGAATTATTCCTCTGGAATGTCAGCTGATGATGGCCGGTTATATGAGATTGTCGGCTGGTCGGCTGCTCCCTCAGCTAAGTTCAGATTGTCGACTGAGATGAATCTGCATGAATGAGCACACGCGCGTATGCTTGCACACATTAACACACACACGCACAAGAAAGCAGCCCAGTACACTTACCTACCTATCCATCCATAATATATCTCCCCCTTCCTCTCTCTGTCTCTCTTTTTCTCACGCACCACGCACACACGGCCATATTTGGTCATGTTCACTCACAGAGACATGCGCAAGCTCCCGACTAAATTAATCAAGGTGAACTCTCAGGTGAACTCTCAGGTCAGATGCTCGACTTGTCGTGGGTTTTAAGACCCAGTTGAGAGCAAATGCAGACGCACTGTCTTTCTAATTAAGTCAAATCCGTTTAAATGTTGTAGCTCGCAAAAGCACAAGAAACCAGATCGAGTGACATTTATCGCCAAGCTTTAAACGTTTACTACTAGCATTGGCTGCGATAAAACCAGGCCGAGCCCACCTTTGACCTCAGTCTTTGGGTGGCTAAGATAATTATAGCACCAGATGGTTCAACATCTGAATAGCATGCATTTACAGATTTTATGATCGAAGCAGTATTTTTCCCCGATTCATGGATATCCTACACAGGATGTAAACTGTCTCCTGCCACTACTTCAAAATTAAACAAGTGGGGGTGTGGGTGAAGGATTCCAGGCCTTTAGCAAACAGTTGGACGATAGCGAAAAGTAACATTTGACAGAAAGTTTTCATCTGATCTGTACACTAACTACCTGGCTACAAAAATACGTGTGTTGAGAAAATTATTTTCAGTCAAGTTTGTGTCATAAGATCTTTTCCCTCGTCCCCTTCATTTCCCGATGCATATTAAGCTATATTTTATGTGATCTCTCTCTCTTTCTCTCTCTCTCTCTCTGTGGGTGCGTATGCGTGTGTTTACAGACACAATCTTCGGAGTTCTGTGACTGATCGTTACTAAACATACAAATTACACGAGAGACCGTCGTTACTCAAAGAACCATGCCATGTTTTATGACAGAACTGACGGATGGCGTTTCGTGCTAACAAAACCATAAAACTGGAAACGCCGAAGGTGTTACCAAAGTACACTGCCCAATCTCCAAGTCAATAACTCCTTCAGACTGCAGAAAATAGAGCCGTGACAAGAAATATTGAAGTTATGAAACTAAGTTTCTTTGGCAGTAAGAACTTTTTTTCCATTTGAACGCCTTCTATTGATGTGGATGTCTGCATTTCGTTAATTGGGTTGTTGCATGGGGGCTCGTATTGGCATCTAAAATGACGTTCAAAATAAGACTGATGTTACGTCCTGAAAGACATACAGGAATATTTATCCCAGCCGGCACAAACCTTCACGACGTCTTCCACAAGGTTAGTTTAACTCAAAGGCGTCAGTCTTTTTCCACAAAAGACCTACACCTGTAGGTGCCAGAAGCGATGATCGAATACAGACTGGACAGACTGTCGTAAACATTTACAGAGGTAGGTAACATTGTCTGTCCCTATGTCAAGTTTTTATCACAAAGGTTCCTAGTATTTTGTCCTACCTATTCTCTTGCTGGAAACGAAATAATTACGGGTCAGTCGCGCTAGATTTTAGGGTCGTGTTGCTTATCGTTATTACCTCCCCTCGATGCGTAAAGGTGCACGTGCAGGCAAAGTGCGTGGGCTAAACGGAGCTTTATTACTACAATGAAGACCGGAAAAGGAAATACCAAATACCATGGAACTCAACCCTGGGCGCATTGGAAAGTACACACTGTACTCAGACATGGGATAAACAGAAGCAGCGGTGTGTCGCCTGTTTTCCATCCGATGGTGACAGAAGGAATAGGACCAGAAGTTTCCAGCGTGAAGTCAAACAAAGACCATCCTTAAAGGGAAAGGCAGGGACGTAAAAATTAGCCGTCTACAGGGAAAGGCATGTCTCTGCGTAACGTGTTTTGTCCAGATCAGACTTTGTAGACATACGTGCTTGTGAAAGGAGAGCTGGTGATGGAATCCAGCCGGGGCTTGAACTGGTTTGATTTGTTTGAAACCAAATGAGATAATTTGTTCTGGGTAATATACAGACGTATTCGGAGTCAAAATAATTTCGACCCATGCACGATCAGTAAGGCATCAGCTAAAGGCGGTTGTTGTTGTTGTTTTTAAGAACAGAGTTCACGATTCTGCAATATCTTTTTTATGTTGGCGTGGTTGCTGTTCTTTTGGCGTTGTCCCCAAGTGACATTTTCGCTATGCGTAAATGCCGAAAATCGGTCGAAAATCGGCATTTACGCGAGAAATGCGCTCCTTTTCTCTTTGCCTAAATGCAGGATATCGCTCAATGGTTAGAAGGTAGGGCAGCAACACCTAGTCATCAGTGTACCGAGGGGGGAAATTCTATGAGAGTTGTTCTCGAATCTTCCGTTCATAAACACAGACGTAAGGCCAGTTCCTCTGGTGTAATTTTACATGCACAATGATATTCGCTAGCGAAACGAACGTTTTTGCAAGCCAGCCCAGGCTTTTTGCATAAGCCTTGCAGAGGTCACTCAGTAAAGGATTGCAACACAGCAGGGTCGGGTTGAATGGTCGTTCTCATCGCCTGTGCATTCGTAAAGGTGCACGCAAAACCCACAGGGGGGAAAACCTCACGACAGCTCTTATGGGGGGAAAGGCAGAAGCGAAATATCACCGAAACCAACTTCGCGTGGTGTTACAGATGAGAACTTGCCCACGCACAGACGAAGGTCTGTGAACGCTTGTGCGGAGGTGTGCGCCGTGCCAACTGGATTTCCGTCGCGATGGTGATTGCAATTAACGCATCACTGCACCCAGTTGCGAGCCCAGAGCTGGCTTTGGAAGTGATGCTATAGCTGCTGCTTTTCTCGCTTGTAAACAGCAAGCATCGGCTTCCCCGTGCAGTTACTCTGATTAATTAGCCTGGTCCTGATGCCAACCTCGCTAACTGGCTAAGTGACCAACGACACCACGTGACCTGTCTGCACGTTTCTTCATCACTCTGAGCTTCTTGGGGTGGGACGCATCACGCCGAAGTGATTGAAGGCCGAAACCATCGCGAGCCAGTAGGCGGGCAGACGCGAGACGTCATCGACTGACAGCGACTGACGAAAGCAATGACGAAGTTTTGTGGGTCCAGATGTAGTCCGTCACACACTGACGGAGCTTTATAGTGGGTTCCACCCAGCATTTGACTGGCAGACTTTGGGTTTCAGCCTGTGGCAATGGCACCTTATTTGTAGAAGACCACTGTCAGGAAATTGTTAAAAACACTTCACTCGTGTGATGATAATTTAATGCAAACACCACCGATAATAACTTAAAAACATATGAAAAAGGCTGACCATCGGCTACTTATCTCGTCACCTGGCTATACAGCTCTGCTATGGAAAACCCCTCTCCTTTCAAGAATCTCAGCTACACCCAGTCAGTAAGACAGATGCGCTTTCAATCTTCTGCAGTTAGACTTTCAGGTCGTCTATGCAATAACTCTCACCCGCCATTTCATTTCGTCCAAAAGTGGGACTATGCATTAGCCGAAAAAAAAAAAGCCGGAGAGAAGGATAGGAAAGAAATAAAACCATTACTAAGAACGGGAGACTAAAATCTCAGTCATGTAAAAGTTTTTTTTTAAATGTCAAGTCTCTAGGAGTAGAGTGTGTTTATTGAAAACAACAGTCTTGACTGAGCTGCATTTTACAAAAAAAAAGTTTAAATAATCTTCCTTCTCATATATGAACTAAATCTTTAGCTGAGAAACCTTATCACGAGAAGTAGATAGCTTTATCAGTAAAACCATAAAACATTTGCGTTACTTAAATAAAAAATACATTTTGTTTTATTTTGTTTATTAGTTTTTTCTCCCAGTTATAGGCCCGGGAAGGAGAGAAAGAGTTAGCTAGAACAATGCAATAACATGTGTGTCACGACCCCCACCCCCGTCCCTGTCAGACGACCTAGTGGGAGCACGTGCGTCGTGTTCTTTCACTCTTCTATCTCTCAACAAGACTCAACACTGAGTAACATAAATAGGACCCACCACTATTTATTGTCACCCGGGAGCACTAGACGTAACGTCGTACCCTAACCATTGAAACTCCAACACACACAAACAAAAAAAAAACAATTCACTTCCTATATAGTTCACACCACTGCCTCAAACAATTCACAAAAAAAAACTCAATCACCCTATTCCAGCTCAACTCAAATGTCCAACACAATTCCTCCTTGCTCTACTCTCCTACAGCTTTCACAGGCTGGTCTTCCTAC
Source organism: Lanistes nyassanus (assembly GCA_004794575.1). Lineage (NCBI taxonomy): Eukaryota > Metazoa > Mollusca > Gastropoda > Architaenioglossa > Ampullariidae > Lanistes > Lanistes nyassanus. Next base: position 61,229 of record SMGT01010272.1, read on the forward strand.
CAGCCAAAACAGAAATTATGTCCACCACTTAACTAGGTACATGACAGATCATTAAACCTTCAACAATGCTTGACAACATCCGTACTTCAAATCCCCGTGGCTTGGGAGTTACTGCCAAGTGGCGTTAGTTTTCCTTTCAACCCCCTCTCAAAAAAAAGACAACATAGATTTCTCCAAGTTATGTCTCAACTCAATCGCTTTCACAAAATATCCACAGCAATAACACTCACTACACAGACCAACAAAATAAAACACCGAGTGTTTTGATCACCCATCGGCCTTAGGTCCGGCTGCGTCCCTTGACACTAACAAGGTCCCTGAAATCTCTCTCTATCTTAGTTTTAAACAGTTCCCAGTCCTCTTGAATTACACATCCGCACCTTAGCTTAAAGTTCTCTCGGCATCACTCCTAGGG
>SMGT01010272.1:70806-102171 GCA_004794575.1 Lanistes nyassanus
GCGTATACAATCATGGTCTTCCGGTGACATTCCGCGTATACAATCATGGTCTTCCGGTGACATTCTGCGTATACAATCATGGTCTTCCGGTGACATTCCGCGTATACAATCATGGTCTTCCGGTGACATTCTGCGTATACAATCATGGTCTTCCGGTGACATTCTGCGTATACAATCATGGTCTTCCGGTGACATTCCGCGTATACAATCATGGTCTTCCGGTGACATTCCGCGTAAAACAATCATGGACAACGTGAACGTTTTTCTAAACATTCATCTGGGCGAAAACGATGTTCCTGATAACAGCTTACCTTACAATAAAGATCCAACAGCGTAACTGCGCTAAAGGGCTGGCTTGAGACAAGAGGCTTGTGTACAACGGGGAAAAAGTCTGAACTGTTGGAAAGATAAGGCTCTTGTGCTGTTGCTGTGTCTGTAGTGTTGGCAATTAAATTAGCATTAGATCTATACTATTAAGTATTATACGATGCACATCAAAACGCCAGATCTTTGATCCTTCTTTTATTGTTAATTATTATTTTGTAAGGGTAATTATTCGCATTGTCGGACATGACTACTGACCAACACGACTGTTAGTATTTGTGAAGTGGGATGTAACAACAACAAATTAGAGGCATTAAAAGGTTCATATCATAAAGGTGAGAAAATCAATGATATCGTATATCTTCAACATTTTGCCAGTGTATGAGTTTGGAAGATTGAGTTCTTCCGGGACTCCTCATAATAACTTTTCGACATTCTAAGAAAAATGAATTGGCAATGTGAGACTTAAAGTACGTTCTCTCTTTTTTGCAGACAAATATTAATAGGTATGTACACCTGCAATTATTAAAACTAATGTTAATAAAATTTGTACATGGAGCAGGGGTTGACTTGAGAAATGGAAATGAAGGAAAACGTGTGGGGTGAGGAAGGAAAACAGTATTGGGAAACAAATTAGTTCGTTTAAACTATACGGTTTGAAGTGCAACCTGTTTCGTACGTCGCACTTATACATACACACATATGTAAATATAAGCCAAACATATCATTATGAACGTACAGTGTGGTTACTCGACTGTTTAGTGAAAAATGAATGGTCTGGGACAACGTGTAAAACTGAGATGAATGACAGAAAAGGAAGGGAAAATGACACCAACATTTGAATACAGAAACAGATTAGAATACATTTGGTGTGACCATGAACACATTTCACTGGACAGATTAAACCCCAAAACTCTGACATGCGTGCACATAGAATTAAGATAACACACATAAGAACAGCCAGACACGCTAGAACTGTGAGCATACTACGAAGTTTGATCGCTTTTAACATTTCTTAAATACTGATCAAAAAGATTGGGAGACACCAACTTATATTTTGTAGCATTGAATCAGGGTTGAATTCTGTAGGTTTGTCACCGTCCACGAAACGTTCTGAACAAATAAATTTCGTCCATATATTGTGCCTTTGTTCTGTAGTGCTTTGAGCTTAAGGCAGAATTGAAGTAAGTTCTCCAGCATAACTGTACTTATCGTTTATTTTTGTCCAGATCAGCCATTTATTCAGGAATTTTACCCCCTACCTTCCCCCCGAAATTTTTTTTTAAAGCCCCACACCTTGCGTATACTCTTTATGTTTGTACGGGTAATCGCTATTGCACTTTCCCCAGCTGCACTGCTGCGTCGGCACTGAAGTAACCACATGCGAAGACAAAGTTAGAGAAGAATCTATTAATAGCCACAGAGCTTTCGCTGGCGCTATTTCATGCGTTCGCGCACTAGGTACTTAAGAAAATTTGACAAAAGTATAACAACGAACAAAATTAAAGCATTAATCTTTATTGTTGGTTAAATAACTTGTTGACAAGAAAAAACTCAGTTCTTGGATATAGCCGAGAAAAGTGACATTTGTGATACGACTGTCGTTCATCGCATAATCTAGAAGCTGAAAGAAATAAAAACTTGCTTATCCTAAAACAGATCTAGAACCCAGAACGTGCATTTGTCCGGTGCTGTCACAAGAAATGGATTTACTGGATGATGTTATTTGTTTCATTAAAATCCATTCTTTTGTTCCGAGATAAAATGTCATTAGTAAAAGAAAGAAATGGATTTACTGGATGATGTTATTTGTTTCATTAAAATCCATTCTTTTGTTCCGAGATAAAATGTCATTAGTAAAAGAAAGAAATGGATTTACTGGATGAGCTTCTGTGTTCCATTAAAATCCAAATTTATTCTTTATTCTAAGATAAAATGTCTTTAGCAAAAGCAAGCAGCTTTGCAATTGCTTATCGAGAATACCGGCAGAATAAAAACGCCAGTAAGAAATAAAAGTCAACCAATGGGATAATTCGCTGCAAGGCCAACCTGAGTGTAGCCTACATGCTGCAATTTTCTGCCAAGCTGGAGCTGATATGCACCAGCAAAAAAGGCTTTCTCGTGACCTTTGTAATATTGTGTTAAATTTCTGCATCCGTGCTTTCTGCTGTTGGTGCTTTCAATCAGGAAACACCTGACCATAGTATAAATCCTACATTTTAACTGAATATTCCTGACTTAATTATTAGGCATTGAGAATACTCAACACGAAAATGGTGATTGGTTTGTAAAAACATGCACAGAAGTTTCCTGTCACATTATTTTTCAAAAGCCTTTTTCGCTAGAAACGATTTCTTGTGCGCATGGGTAATCTTTAACCAAGCAATGCGCAATGGATGTTAGATTTTTTTCCTATATCATGGATAGCAAGATCCCAACATTACAAAAAATTTCACGGGTGCGTCCACCAGCGACACGCGAATGCAACAGTTTTACACCACAAGCGTCGCCCTCTTTAGGTAAACAAAAACTCTTGACGTTAATGTGATTAAGCTGAGAAGCTGAGAAATTTAATAAGGCCACTTTTAGGAAACTAGTGGGGTTTTGGGCAAATCACATGTCCGAAACCCCCTAAATACCTCCCTTGAATTGTTTGTTCTTAGGTGTGCGGTGGGCAGTTTAAAACAAGGTGCATCACGTTTCTAAATTACACCACCCTTGCTTTTCATAATTTGTGGTTCGAGAAGCTCGTTTTATGAACTTCAGTATTTACCTTAGCTTTCACTTGTGTAAATAAAACTTCCACTTTCACTATCTGTCTGTCTCTCTCTCTCTCACTCCACACGCACACGCACACGCGCATGTACGCACGCACGAAAGTAAGCACGTAAGCACACACACACACACACTCTGTCCCTCCCCCTTCTCCTTTCCTTTTCTCTCTGCCCACACAATAGCCCAAACCACCCACCCAATCTAGAACTAAATGTAAAAGAAAACAAACCCCAAAGCTTCAGTAACGAGGATAGCCAGCCACCCAATGATAATGATAAGTGTGGTGGCCGTTGTTGTGGTTGTGTTGGTGATGAGAATGAAGGAACTGTAGAGATAAAAGGAAAAAGAAAATTAAGAGAGAAAAGAAAACCCCACAAAGTCAATAACAAGTGAGTCCATGTAAACGAAGAGGATGAGGAATCTAAAAACAGCTGGTGATGTTGCTTTCCATGTGCATGTTTGCACGCGACTCCTCTCCAAGCATTAACTCTCTTCTATTTAGGGTTAGGTTTACAGTTTTTTTAAAAAAGAAGTTGGACCGCATTGTTTTTCTGCGGGTCACATTAAAAAAAGGATATATTGGGTGATTGATTTTGATGGAAGAAGGAATGACTAAAGGAAGGAAAGAAGAGAACAGACAGACAAACAGACAGACAGGCAGATTCAGATATACTCACACACAAATAAACAGAAAGAAAAAGATAGAAAAGACGAATAAAACAGGAAGTAAGAGAGGAAAAGAAACGCGGCGCAAATGGAGCGAAAGAAAGGACAGACGTTTCAGTGATCTGTGCGTGAAATGAGTCTGTGCAAGGGAGTAATACAGCTGGAGAGCAAGCACGCAAAAACAGAGAGGGAGAGAAGAGACAAAAAGAAGAAGACAAAGCGGAAGAAGGAGGCTTGAGAGATAACAAAGAGAGACGAGAGAAGAGAAGCAAGTAGAAGGGAGACATTGGAGAGGCGACAGAGGAGAGAGAACTGAAACGCCATCTAGTGATGGTGTCCTTCATCAACGTCCTTTTGACATATCGTTGAGGTGCTCTAACAAAGTTTCACTCTATCCTGACCGCGCAGTCTCTTAAAGCCCTAATGATGAAGCAATGTGCCGGCATGTCCTAGTGATAAGTCCTGTGGATGTCTAAGTGCTGTTTACGTAATCTAACCCAGAGACATCCCTGCAGGAGACACACATATTTATACACCACAGTGAACAGTGGGGAAACCTTCTGTCTGCGACAGATGTAATGGCACTGCAATAGAACATTGTGCTCTTTTTAATTACCGAATCAGTAGTACATCAACTATTGTCTTGTAATTATTCCTAGGATACCGTAATTCTTCCTCATTGAATTTCTTGCCTTTTTCTCATTCTTTAGTTTGCAGCTGTGCAAAATTTTAAGCAGTGGCTGCCATGTAAAGTAGTAAGAGCGCTATGATCGTGTTAAGAAATGTAAATCCCACGTGAAGGTAGCAGTGAAACAGTTCATTCATTTTCCGTGACAATCAAGAGTGGTGCGTTTTTGTCAACATTACAACAGAAACAAGAGAAGTCATGAAGAGTGCAGGTAACAAGACACCGACCCCGGCGGTCCTGCACGAGTGAGGCCAACAGGCCGGGCTGTGACTTGTGTCTGAAGAGATCAGGAAGTGGGGGGCAGACGCCATGTCTAATCAGCTGCCTGAACACGGCTCCCATCCAACATCTCTTGTGCTGAGCGCATGGATCTCGGTGTAGATTAGAGATGCGTGAGTTATAGCAATCTTGATCTCACGTGGGAGTAAAGGCTAATTTAAAAAAAATAGTATCCTCTTTTGACATGTGCGTGTGCGTATGTGTTGACAGGTGGAAGTGTGTGTGTGTGTGGATGCGTGCGTGCGCACGTGCGGACGTGCGCACGTGCGTGTCAGTGAGTGCGTAAGTGCGCGCGGTGGCAACAGCCTGCATTTACGCACTGCATGTGTGGCCCAGCGTAAGAACTTCTCAGTGCGTGTGAGGAATGCAGAAAAAGAACGGGTTAAAAAGAAAAGAAAAAAAGAAAGAGTAATAAAATGAGAGAGAGAGGAGTGGGGGGAGAGAAGGAGAAGACACCGAAAGTACGACATGAAGTCTTAGTCAAGGACGGGAGTTAAAGAGAGAGAGAGAGAGAGGAAGGAGAAATATTGTAAGTTTTTTTTTACAAGCATCAGAGAGAGAGGGAGGGGGAGAAGGAAGGGAGGATAGACGAAGGGAGCGGGGAAGGAGTGAAATTAGAACTGTTTATTGACTTTGGCCGTTTCAGCCACCATCAGAGGGGGTATAGGAGAGAGAGAGAGAGAGCGGGGGGGGGGGAGAGACAAGAACAATGAAGGACAGAATGGAGAGAGAGACAAAGAGGAAGATATAAGAGGAGTAGAGGTGGAAATAGGGGGAAGAAAGAAAGATTCTGTTTTTATTTACAAGGGATTAAAATGTTCGATAGGTTGATGAGCCAATTTTCGGTACTTTCCGATCTTCACCGTGTCCGACCGGAACTGTGCCGTACCACGCTAAGCGCTCATTTGCCTTGTTTATAGCGCTCTTGTTTCTAGTTGTTCACTCCATGCTCGCTTAACCTGTGCTGAACTTTCATTTAAAGCACTAAAAAAGGACTTTACAGTTAATGTCTTAAAAGCTATCTATCTAAATTAATATGTAAATAGGAAAGGACCATTAGGGGAAATGTTTCCGCGCATTCTGTTTGGGACGTGAACTTAAAAAAAAGGGCTTGGCGATGAGTACGATTTTTTAAGTCGAAAACATTTCCCTGGATTATTTTTCTCCCGCTTTTGTTCATGACGTGACGGCAGCTGCAGTAGTCCTATTTTCTTATAGAAATTGGCCAAGATGATAACTGCATCCTACGTCTCAGAATGCAGGCGGGATCATCATCATCATCATCATCATCATCATCATCATCATCATCATCATCATCTGCCATTTTCGTAGTGCAAGCCTAACCTTTTTGCACCTGATAACTACAGCCGCAAGTTAAGCTGTCTTCAATATTGGATCATATCTGTGTCTACAATTTCACTGTCCTGACTGCCCTTTGTTCCTTGCCTCGACTGCCGAGAGATAGCTTCTTTGTGATTTTTAGTACTCGGAAAGATGCACAGAAAAACACGGCTGTAAACACGTCCTTAGCTATAAATAGGATTTACCTCCACCACGACTTCATCGGCGAATTGAAAAGTGCGTAATTGCAGCGCGCAGTGCACTTAAGATGGCGATCTGCGGGCATTTTCTCGACCTTTATGGCGGAGCTTAATTTTCCTTCGATGTGACGGTAGCTATGGCCGGTAACGTGGAAGCTGGATGCAGCGTCTCGAACCCGCCACAAATTCATTGCACTTTGCTTAGTTTGGATGGGTCTTCATTCACCCGTCTGAAGCTTTCAATGCCACCTGAAAAAAAAAACCGTTCCTGTCCTTCGGCGCACTTTGCTGAAGTCAAGACCACCTGACCTTTTTCTGGTCATAGAGTTGTTTTCTGTGGCATCCCGGAAATCATTCAGAGTGTATGCACCATCGGCATGCACGCACGCAGGCACACATCACGCACGCAGTCACACATCAGGCAGGCAGCCACGCACAAAATCATAGACTCGTCTGGGTGGTCTGGGCTTAGTTCACTGACATATACAAGAAAAACAGGTGACTGCCGCTTGGAGGAAAAACCTTTCATAAATTTAAAACAAGGGAACTGGACCATGCTAAGACATGACGAAGACAAAGACGAAGACAATCTACATGTTTCGGGGCACTACCCCTTCAGTAGGACGACACAAAAACGACGAAAAAATGAAAAAATGCGCCACATCTACTGAAGCTAAGTCTTTTTCTTCTTTTTTCGTTTTTTTCGTTTTTTGGTCGTTTTTGTGTCGTCCTGATGAAGGGGTAGTGCCCCGAAGCATGTAGATTGTCTTCGTCTTTGTCTTTGTCATGTCTTAGCTTGGTCCAGTTCCCTTGTTTTAAATTTAGTTCACTGACGTTTTCTAACATTACTTGCTTGAACAAAAACAACGCAGCAGAATCTGAGTGCCTGGATGGCGTACGTGCGTGGTATGAGTTAGCGATTTGTACTGTATGAGTGCATGCTAATTAGCAGTGCATGCCTATTTATTTCATAAGAGGAAATTGACTGGAAGAGAAAGTTATCTTAGAAACAACTGCGTTCAGTCATAACATTTATTAGCCACCCTGTACGTCACTTACATTTAATCATCACCAACTACATCGCTTACATTTGCTTCGCATCCTGTACGTCACTTACATGTACTGGCCGTCCTGCACGTCACTAAAATTTATTTGCCACCAAATCCGAGGCTTACATTTGGTCTCTAACCTGTACGTTAGGTACATTTATTAGCCCCCATGTAAGTCATTTACGTCATTGATTTGCTGTCCTGCATATCACTTGCATTTATTCGCCACCTACTACATCACTTACATTTATTTGCCACCCAGTACATCACTTACATTTATTTGCCACCCAGTACATCACTTACATTTATTTGCCACCCACTACTTCATTTACATTTATTCTCCATCCTGTACGTCACTTAAATTTATTCACCGTCCTGTACGTCACTTACCTTTTTTCGCCACGCTGTACATCAGTTACTGTTATTCATTATTTTGTACGTCCCTTTCATTTATTCGTCATTCTGTACATCACATACATTTATTCGTCACATTTATTCGCGACTCTGTACATCACTTACATATAATTGGCCACCCTGTACATTAACTGCATTTACTGGGCATCCTGTACGGCCAAAGGTTTGGCAGGACGCCGGACATCGGCATTCCATCAACGAAACAGCTTGCGGCAAGCCATTCTCCCAGTCGCCGGTTGAGCAGTGCACGAGATTCCGGCAAGAAACGCTTGGGAACTGTTCCATCAAGTTCCTGGCGGTAGCGCCCAAGATTAGCGGAGAAGAAACCACTATACGATGTTGATTACCTCTCCCTGCTACACCGCGCCATCTGGTTATGATAAGTAGGAATTTCTGTCCGCTATTGATCTTGTCAACGGCATCATTTGCAGATTAGCAGACGGAAACACGTCTGCGGGATCAGTGGAGCAGAATGTCCCAGCATCCCACGCTCGGTAAGGTCAGCTGGCTGGGGGGGGGGGGGGATTAGCTGCTGATTTCCTGAAGGGAGCTAACCAGGATACCCGATATCCCTTTTGGGGCGTAAGCAACCCAGTTTGGGGTAGGTGTATCCATAATGAATTTACAGTTATATATTCACAAGAAATTGTACTGGACACGTTTTACATTGCCCCATTAACAATCCGTTCTTCTGACATTATTCAAGTATATTAACCAGCACAACATATATCTAATAATATATATGTAAAAGGGAATAATTTATTAAAGGGCACAGCAATTTATCTATGTTACTGACTGGCAGTGTTAGGGGACGACGTGAACTGCTAGATGTGGCGATTAGCTTCTTGTATTTAAAAAAAAGGGGGAAGGGGAGGATATAGAACAACAGCACGCGGTGTTTGGCGGCTTGTATTACAACAGCGGGGAGCAGACAGCAGGGGAGAGGGTAGGAACCATTTTCTGGACAAGGGTGGGGGAGGATTTGACTTTATTTGTGTATGACGTCTGTATATTTCCCTTCCACAGATATATATATATATACTGGGAGAACTGAAATCTTAGTCTACCTGTTTTCACGTTTCATCGAGGTCTCTTCCGCCCCTCGTACCTTTTAAGAAAAAATAAAAAAGGCATTGATTTGGAGACATTGAGAATTTTGCGCAGCATAGCGTAGTGTAGAAAACAAAATTAGTAACCGCTTATTCTGTGAACTTGATGTATTCTAAATTTAACATATGTGGTAGGCGAAACATGACTCGTTAAGGTGCATTTGAAGGGACTGATGACATCACTGATCAAATTTTATTTCTAGTTATCAGATTATTAGAATTTATTAACACTTGCGTTAGGAGCGGAACGTTTGCCTTTAAGAAAGCGATGCTGAATAAATTGGCTGGTGTTTTACATCGCTTTTTTTGTCATTTCCAGCATTCGTTTTGCGTTCATGAAGGGAAAAAATCGTGATTGAAAATTGCTGTTGATGCTTAACTGGATGCGCTGGCTCGCATAACTGATCAAAGCGATTATTAGAAAGTCATGGTGCCTACAACTACAGCTGTGTAAAATAAAGTGCAGCATGAGGGGGACTTTTGGTAAAATCTTTATTTCGTCTTTCGTTGCTGCCGATCGTGAACGGAATACAGCGTCCTTAGACCGAAATCTTTGCTCGATGCCACACGGAGTTTTCGTGTTCGTGTAATAACGTTCTCCAGTGGAAGCCTGCCATTCGACTATGCGTCTTCGATGGCGGTTTAGATCCCCCAATAACAGCTAATGAGAACAAACTGTTCACGATTGTGCTGGAACGAAATGGTTTTTTATGAGACAGAAAGAAAAATCCCACTTCCTGTAAAAGGAAGAAACCTCTACCTGCGCTTTGAAATTTTCTGTTTCTGCGTGTTTGTTTTCCATTCAGTCTGGGATCAAATTAGTTTGAAACACGAACGAAAGATAGGAAAGAAAGGAAGGACTAATCTCACTCTTGGCAAAGAAAATTCCTTGTTATTTCCCCCTCGTTTCCTTGTTTGAAAGGAAAGCTGGTAATTTTCAAGCGGGTTTTCTTGAGTACTTGTCATTTAAATGGAAACGAAGACCCGGAAACAGCTACGATTTAACCAATCAAATAGATGTTCTTTTAACAGTAAATTACATATGGCCGGCCACTCAAAAGGTTTAGTTTCTTGGCCTCAGACGTTTTACATTTTAAACCTTAAGTAAGGTCCTACTTTTACGAGACTAACAATAGCTGGCAGGCACGGATTCCCAAAGGAAAATGCAACAGTTTTCATTGTGTAGCTGGTACTCTAGAACTCTGATTAGGACAACAGATAGACTCTCAAAGCAATACGTCATCCCCAGAATTCAGTACACGCGTTTTCGCGATCTGAAATTGATCTTTAGCGAAAGGTTAATAGCCAAATCAAGTAAAATTTCTTCCGGAAAGAGTGAACAAGAAATAGGACTTATTACGTAAAACTTCCATCCGAATCCTTTTCCTCCTGAGAAGCTTCTTGCCTTAACATGTACCTTGGACATTTTTGAGAGTTGAACATCCGTTTTGTCAGGAACATTTTCCCTTGTCAAATATAGTATTTTCATACGATAGTAACCTTTTTCAACATTTCTTTAACACAGGGTGTTTTAAAAGTAACAGTTTTTACGTAAATGCGTCAAAACCTTGAATATATCTTATCCCACCCGGAAGATATACCTAGACACGCTATCCAATCATTAAGAAAACTATTTTGGTTTCTATAATAGATATGTGCCTTCCTGTCATTCAGAGCGAATATTCTTCTTGTATTCACAATCTGAAATGTGAGTTGAAGCAAAGTAAAAATATTGCCGATTCAGGATTTACTTACAATTGCGTCCACGTTTCCTCTTTGCGATGTTCTGTTCGTTCGGTGAATTTTTCGTGGCTATGAGTAGCTGTTACCTTAGTCTCGTATTCCTGTGCAGTACTTACTGCGGTAGTAGTGCTTAATGATAGAAACAGATACCTGAGAAAACCCAGACAAGTCATGCGGTGCACACACACACACACAGAGGTGGGTTGGGGATTTCCATCGGGACAGAACAACCAGCACGGCAATGTGCAGACTGTTTGTGACTGAAACATGTCCCGGACTGCCGACAGCAGCTTACCGAAAGCTGCAGAGCTAGCAAGCTTGTCACATTGCAGAAATAAATGTTAATTGTGAATGCAAATGTTTACGGACGCCCAACATGCTTTGTAGCACCTCGACACCTGTTAAGCTGCTGCCTGCGGCTGATACTTAGTTACTCAGTAGGGTTTCCTGTCAGCCTGTAACGAAATTGAGAGTTGGTGTGTAGAACTAGCCTTGTTCACTCAGTTTAAACCAGAGGGTAGTTCACTTAGTTCAAGGGAATAAATTTCGTGCTCTCCCAGAGAACAATATGTATTGGGGAAGGGGGAGGCTAACTAACCTCCATGCTGGTCCAAGAGTCAGGGACAGCAGATGACAGCTTGATGACAAGCCGAGCACCATTGTATCAGAAGTGACCGGGAGGTGAACTTGGGAACTCGAGAAACCTAAACAGTGCTCTGCTGTCTGTCATCAGTTCATGAGTAAACATGCACGTGATGCTGTTTACAGGGAGAGAGAGGCACGTGGGGAGGATAGACCACGTGATGTAAAGGGCGCTGGAGTAGGGAAAAATAAAAAGGAAAACTTTTCAGAATTGAAAATTCAGACTTGGAGATTCAGAGAGAGAAGGATACAGACGGAAGAAGCTTGTTCGGGCTTACGCCCAGCCCGTAGGGCTTATGCTTGCCTGGTCATGGGACTTAGGAAGTTTTGACCATGAAGGCCCAAGGCAGGAGTTAGCAGGAGAAGACGGGAGGGGCACAAAGGAGGATGGGCCACAGGGCTATCTTCTATATGCGCCTCCGCTGCAGCTGTACAACGGAGCTATACTCTGGAAGAAGCCACTGCCTTTAGCGGCCAGGCAAAAGTTAGAAAATAAAGAAAAGCAGGCTTCAGTCTGTGTCACTAATAAGGTAGACAGTAGTGAGAGAGAAGAGGTCCTATAAGATAGCCACTAGACTATGGAACAGGTTGCATGAGAAGCCGGCCACCACCTGCAACGGTTTATGTTCAACAAATAAAGTTTGGGACGCGCACTCATCTAGTTTGGCGTCTGTTCGATTGAATGAGAACTGGTAGAATTGTTACACGTCTAATTTATGGTGCACGTGACTCGGACTGTGACTGGTGGAAGAGAAATGTTATACAGCCACCCTGCACAGACCTACGACCGACATAGACAAACAAAACAAATACACAAAAACAAACCAAAGAAAACCGAGACCCTACAAACAAAACAAATATTCCACAACAAGCATACAAACAAACAACCCTGTCACAACTAGGGAGATTTCTTCTCGCTCTCACGACCACCGTCAAGAGTGTGACATATGCGTAGGTGGAACTATCACTGTATTACTAACATTAATTAATATGATTTTTTAATCATATGGCCGAGCCCCCACCACCTACAGTCTCCCATAAAGAACAACAAAAGACTGTAATACAGTGAACACAAAAAGAAGAATGTATTGTTGATATAAACAGCGAGTATTTACAATCAAGACAATATATGATACAACTCGTTTCAACTCTAGAGGTCCCGCAATTTCTTTCTGTTTGAGCTAGGTCTACTATAACATCTGATACCACCCTACATCACCCGCCTCGCCATTAAACACAATAACAAACCACGTACCTCAATCTCGCCTTTGCATACGAGAAACGAATGACCACGTGATGCACAACACTCACAGAACACAACACTTGTTCCCGAATGCTTCTTACAGTCCGCACGACAGTCTGTACGTTGGAGCGCCCCTTCCTTGGATATGTTCCAGTAGATACCCTGAGGACCTCTTGAACACCTCCACGTAACAGCAGCCTTCGATGCTGACGATCACACACGCCACAGAGGATATGACGTTTTCCAAAGGCTGACACACAGCCCCTTGAGCTGACCCCAAGAGCTCGGTTACAGGCAGCGTCCTTGTAAGGCTGGACCTTCGCCCCCTGCTTCAGACGGTTGTCTTATCCGCGGTCTTCGGTCTCCCTCCTTTACGTTCTGCAGTCCTCTCCCGCCCGGTCAGCGTAGAGGTTTCCCACAGCAGAGAGCACGTGCTAGAGTCTCACCCCAGTCTGGAGGTATCCAACACCCTCGCAGAGTCCCTTGCGCTATGCAACTGGTCTACTCAAGCCACGTGCTGTCGCTGCTAGACTTCCACACGTCTAGCAGAACGAGACACCTCAAATTCTGCAGCTGAATCCTTCAGCCTTCAGCAGAGTTGTACCACAAGACACGTACGTCTCACCACAGCAGCTCTTCTTCACAGGAGTTCAGGCTAACGAAGCCCTCACTGTAGATTTCGCTGAAGATGTCCTCTCATAGGATATTTTTGGGCGTAAGACGTCCTCTCACAGGATGTTTGGGCGTAAGATAGTTTGACTGTCTAAACCAGTCCTTTTATTCTCAACTTTCCTCCACAGCTTCTTTCATTCGCAAACACGTGGTCAACAAGACGGTTACATATTTCAACCAATCAGGCCAGAGACAGCAGAAACCACACCCCGTGTCAATTACAAAGCCAGGCCCCTAAGTGGACACCTAGAGTGGACATAACTACCCCCTCCCCTTCCTGGTTGTTTACACCCATCGGCTACATCAAAGCCCCTGGTGCTCGATACTACGCATCAGCAGGTTCCTCCAGATACTTAATCCTCCCCTGAACACTAACCCACACCTGGCTAGCCTGGCACCTGCTAAGGCCTCACCCCAGCTGTGCTTCAGGGTAAGCAACACCTTGCCCCCTGCTTCTAGATAGTAAAGAACGAATGAGGACCGAGCACTTAAATTATCGAAAGATAACTCCAACAAAGTTCCTTTCTTTCGGCCCTCTCTTTGCTACGTGTTTGGGTACGGTAAGCTCCCTTGGGCACAGGCGTCTGCATACGGCTATGTTTGAGCGCTGCCAGTACCTTTGTTGGAGTTACCTTACTTCTAGAGTCAGCACCCCTGATCATAAGTGTGGACTTAACCTGGGATGGTGATGACGTGAGCGGTCAGGTGGCGGTTTGAACAAGGGATACTGGACCTTAATTAGGACCTGAGGGTCGTGGATGGGTCACACCAAGAATCGATGGTGCAATCTCCTTGACCCCCCAGACCCCAAAACGTGACAAACCCAAACAAACAATTGAAAAAACAAAACAAAATCTCGCCATTGTCTTCTCGTGCCTACTGTTATTCACTTCGTTGTTGTAACAACATAATTTATCTTGAAAGTGTCGTAGATAGACACCCATCTCTAGTTTCTGCAGGAGCTGTCGTCTGGCTAATGTTTCCGATCGAAAATATCTACCGCGGCCCCATGTCTGGACCCTCTAATGTCGGCTTAGCACACCGCTTCCGGCATGCCACGTGGCTAATCTAACTGGGCCTCAGTTTGAAATCTTCGCTTGACCGCTGACCTCCAGTCATCTAGCTTGTAACCCCGCCGCTTTAAGACCACGTGACATCTTGACATCTGACTTAGCTAAGCGTGGTTTTTGTACTGTACAACCGGTACGAGCTTTTTATCATCATAATATATTTTTCGAGACTGCTTTGATAGGATTGGGAGACGGGGCGGCTCTATACTGTTCGTAAGTTAATGCAAACAAGGACTAATGGCAGTTTCGGGTACTCGCGATAGATGCGTTGTCGTTTGTTGTTTATTGTCAACTGCAACGAAGGTGTTTCACGACAGTGTGATTGTGTGTGGGGGGGGGGGAGGAGGCAGAGGGTGCCGGAGGAAGTGGAAAAGGGAGGAAACCAGACTGTCCGGAGAAATCCCCGACCGTCAACCCTGTACACCGGTGCAAAATGCAGAGAAAGTGCGTGTGGTGGACACGGGACTCCAGCCCATCGACCCCCAGAGTCACACCAAGCGGACAGAGCGAGTCTTTGTAGGATTGCATGGTGACTTCACTTTGCAATCCCGCCACGCAAGCTTAGCAAATGGGTTATGGGGTGAGACAGTGTCTGGCTGACACAAACTGCCACCGCATATAGTTTGCATAGTGTCCTCATGTCAGCTGCGCACGTGACAGAAACAGATGAAAAAGGTGGAAACAACAACACAGGGAGGCAGGCTTTCATGACGACAACGCCGGCGGCTCTCGCTCTATCTTAACTTGTTGTGAATGGTGTACTTACGAGTACACATCGAACGTCCTTCGGCAGTCTGACGTGCCCCGCCATTAAAGCCGTCTGGAAACACGTGGACAACTTTCGTCCAAACGGTCTGGGCAGCGTTTTCCAGCATTGGCTTTCACTGGCTGCTTATGCGTGAAATGATTACCAGATGGGAAAGGTCCTCTCACAGAAACTCCCACGCAGAATATGTGAGTCCATGCGTGTCTGTGCCGATGAGTACAAGTCGTGTTGTAGATGTGGTAGTTAGATCCCCAGAATGAGTACTTTGTAGTTTTAGTTTAGACGTGCGATCGTTAGCAAAGAGCACTCGATATTTCAACTGCAGCTTTAGTATGTCGGTCTCATTCTCTCTCTCTCTCTCTGTTTTCTCCCGAATGCTTTTTTTTCTTCTCCTGTCGCTTGTGCAGAATCACTGATTGAGGGAAAAGAAATTTTGGTGAAGATAATTAAATAAAAACGTCTCTATTCTAGAATCCGAGGAAAAAGACTTCAGGTCATTTAAAAAGAGATTTATGTACTGACCTCTTACTTGACATTACAGAATTAGCTTAAAAACAGAAGGAATACTTTTCTTAGCACAGGAGCTAAGGAAAACAGTGGTCAGATTACATTAAAATGCACTTAAAGCCGCCGAAAGTTACCCCGAAAGCTCTAGGGTAACCGTCGAAAGAAACAAGGTCTTGTGTTTACCGAGAATTTTTTCTTCCTCCTTGGGCAAGGCAGCGTCCGCGACACGCCAGACTAGCAGCTTGGCCAGAATCAGGCATGGCTTCGTTAGCAGCTTCTCTGGTTGGGGTTGGGGGCGGGGGCGGGGGATTGGGGGTAGCAGGCTGACAGCATCGTTACAACAGCTGCATTCCTGTCATTCTGACATCCGCAGCTTCCCGGTTTGGACGTGGGACGGCATCTTCTCAAGGCCCTTGATTCACTAGACTTCCTTCCTCTATCTTGCATGAAAGGACAGGAACACTGACCCTAACAGTTCATTTGCTGTGAAGTAATTGACACCCAAGTTTTGTTTTTGTTTTGTTAGGGGTCGTGATGGTGGAATTTCTTTTGAAAAACTGTTAATAACGCAAGAAAAGGAACAGTCGTTTTTTTTAAAAATCGATCTCGGGAACTTTTTTGGTTGTTGTTTATTTTATGTTCGGTTCATGAGGAGGGCTCAGCTTCCTGCATAAAATCTTATTTAAAATAGCTTTTCACGTATAAGTATGAATTTTTGGTTTCTTATTCTGTGCTACGAACGCTACCAAACCCGTCACTTTTCAACAAAACTGGCAAAATATTCTGGCTGCTAGCCCACTCAATTTAACTTGTTCCCCAAAAGTAGGTTCTGTTTCATCAAAGATAAGATGTGTTTATATAGAAAATAAGATAAAACCTGAAAAATCTAGTATGAGAAAGGAACAGCGAATATGGGATTATTACATGTCATAACTTACTTGTTCACATGACCTACATCTTCCCTCGCACCATCACCTCGTATCCAGGGCTGGATTGCATCAGATTTCGTAGCTGCACGTTCCTAAAAGCTGATGTTTGGCCCGTTCCCCTTTGTTTTTCGCGTGCAATTTACGTGTGGAGTGTAAACAGGGAGGCCCATGCAACCTGGCCCTCACACATAATGAGAACATTGTTAACAGAGGACGTTAACAGTAATAAGAGAAGACAGGAAAAAGATTTAGTATAAAACACGCATTGCTCCATCCTAAGATTAGTCCAATTACCAGACAGGCACAGAGATGATGTTTGCATCAAAGACAACGTAAATATCGGCGTGTAAACACGGATTCTGCGAACGTGGAGCCTGGCATGGCTATTTGCCGATTATGAAAAATACTTGTCATTCATGTGTGATGGGGTAGGGATAACTCTGGGCGTTACTTGTGTAAATAACAGTCTTCGCTTGTGAATGACTACAACCTGAAGAGACGACATAGCTGGGAAGTAGGGATTGAATTTCACATAAAATTTCACCAGTTTTCCTCCTGTGTCGCTTCATTTTCTCGCAAGTTCAGAGATTCTTTAATGTACTGTTACATGTACAAAATAGAAAAGAGAAAGTGCGCCCACCCCGCACGTGTTTGCGTGTGTATGCGTGTGCGTGCGTAAGAGAGAAAGATCAGTGGCTGAGTGAGTGAGTAAGTGAGCGAGCGGGAATGGGGAGGGAGCGAGGGAAAATGAACAAAAGAAGAAAAAAGAGAATGACAAGTTTTAGCATTATATTATTTTTTAAAAATTCCCTTCAAAAGATAATCAGTGCTGGGTTATAAGATGATGCAGAAATCTGCGTCGAAAGGAGAAAAGAGAGAGAGAGAGAGAGATAACAAACTAAAAGGTTAAATCAAGATTACATTAATTCGCAGTGATCACCAAATGCACGGGAGCAATAAGTACCCCACTGAGAGGAGGAAAACTCCCCCAGTGTGATATGGAACGAGAAAATAAAAAGAGATGACAAACATGAAAGTTAGCTTACAGCCGCTCGCCTCATCACATAAATCCTTCCTAACGCTGTCTGCACGTGTTTCCGTTTGACTTCGCACTCTGCCGGTGTGGTGAACTCTCTGAGGTTCGGGCTAAAATGTTTCTGCACCTTGTAGCTGGAGGTCAAAGATAGGAATCATTGTACGTCATATACACTACCTATACCAGACGTTTGAGAGACCGAGTGCAGACCTCGGTAAGGCCGGAGAACCACAGCTGCAGTGACTTGACATCATGTCTGGAAATTCTCCGGTAGTCGGACTATGAAAGGATATAATTTGCTCCAGCAAGGCAGGTGTGAATTCAAAAGGTGCGAACAGGTTTGTTGCCTGATAGAGACGCTAGCAGCTAACCAAGAGTTATCATTTCGTATCGAGAAGAGGACGAGTACAACGAACTCGGTAAGTAAGATGTTCTTTCCTCACCTCTCCTAGTCCCACCTCAGCCCACCACCATTACCAAGACGACTTAATTTCGGCGATCATCGACCGGAATCCACACGGACACATTGATTGACATTACCAACAGTGCAACCGTTGGGAAGGTCCTCTTCTGTCCAGTGTACAGCCCGTCGACGACTGACGGGAACTTTCAGACGCCCACAATCACGTCCACAGTGGTTCAGTCCCCTTTGTCACAGGAGAAGGAGGTAAACACGGAGGAACTCCTGCCCATGCGCCGTGTGACGTTGTACTTGGTGTTTGTGTACAAGGCAAATCGAACAGCAGGGGTCATGCAAACAAACCGAGGAAAGCAGGGACTGAGTTCTTCATGTCAGTCCCATGGAGTGTCCGAGCGAAATCGAACCCTACCACATCGTCCGATTGTTTCCGCGTGTTGGGTTTGATTGAATCGACAAATGAAAACTAAGAAATCGGAAGGGTTTACGATATACGGTCTAGCAAGGCAGAACAGCCGGTAATCGAAACCGAGCGATAGTCGGCATGTGGGACCAAACAGCTCTTTTTCTGTAAGTGCAGTAGCAAAGGGATTTTGTTGCAAGGGTACCCTATTAAGCCACTCCCTATCCCTCTCCCAACCCCCCCCCAAAAAAAAAATACAAAGCAATAACACAAAAAGCCTACGACTCTTGGCCAGCCCAACCAGTAGCTACTGTAAAATTCTGTGAAATTCAAGGAGTTTATTCTAGAATATCCGCCAGGACAGGAATAAGTCAGCTATTTGGTTGTCTTGCATACAGGCCCTGAAGAAAAGCGTCTTTGTTCAAAAAGAAAACTGATTGTTATTACTTTATATATTACTGTGTCCATAATGCTCACCCTGCCGTGAATCTAAATAGAATAATTTTTATGAAGTGGCTCCAGGTTATACGAAAATTATTTCAAAATTCCCCTCAGGGGTAAGCAGAAAATTTCGCGAAGGACTACTCCAACACAAACAAAGCTGATGAATGTGTTATTTGCACTTCGTTATGGCGCTCAGCAGCAGCGACATCACTGTGGATGTATTGCAACAAACATCACTGTCGACTGCAGCTTGCGTCACTCGGAGAGCTAGCTTTGAAGTGATGCCCGCGTAGAAATTCGTTTCATATGCATTCCTTCGACGCATGCGTTGCTGCGTTAAACCGTCATAACGAATTAACCAACTTTTGCTTCCCAAAATCCACAAACAGCTCTGCCATGAATTACTTAGTATCTCCATCAGTTGCGAAGGTTAACGACGTACCACTGACAAGCACACACACACAGAGAGAGAGAGAGAGAAAGGGTAGAGAGAGAGAGAGAGAAAAAAAAAAAGGTTTCTGAACTTGCTCAAGTTTGTACTTCAGTGATCAGCATTTCTTGCTCTTTCTTTCTTTTTTCTTTCTTTTTTCTCTTGTTTTACATTTTTCTTATTTAAATCCTCCTCCTCATCATCATCAAGCAATCATCAATCATCAATCATCCATTCATGTTATCGAAATTCACATCAAATGCGCGTGATGTAATATAACTGTTCGTTTAGAAGCACATAGTGCTGAGATGGTGTAGCGTCACCTGGAGGCTGGAGGTATTTAATTCTCAACACCCCGTGAGATGCCCACCCCGTGAGATGCCTTACAGCCAGTGTTATGTACCTGGCACTGAGGGAGGATCACTCGTGCTCACCAGTTTAACTGTCTACCCATAATAGCTTGGACATAGGTTGGACATAGGTTGGACATAGGTTGGACATAGGTAGATTCTATTCCTTTTCTGATTCCTGCTTGATGGGCATGTGTTATGGGTTGATTCTCTTTCGGTAAGTACAACGAAGATGGTCACAGAACATCCAGACCAGATAAAAGCTTGACCGATTAAGAAGTGGAGTGTGTGTGTGTGTGCGTGAACGGGTAGTCGCGTCGCAGTTGGGGAAGGTTCCCAAAATGGGGCCGGTTGGGTAAGAGAAAACGATTTGTAAGCAGGAAAAGGGAGGTAAGCGACTGACAGGAAAAAGGGCAGGAGGAATTAAGAAGTGGAAAAGAGGGTGAGAAAGGAAGAGAGAGGGGTATGAAAAAAGAGTTAATTATGTATTAGCGCACTATCTTGAAAAAAATGCAGATTATGCGCACGTGACGATAACATCAGCTATTACTTTCATGAAGCACGCGCTGCACATTACAGCAACATCACCTTGAACGCGGATAAAATTAAATCATGAACAGTTAGAATCTTGACACGCTGATTCATTTTTTACCGACAAGGTTGACATGTGCTCAGACAGAAACCTCTTGGCAAGGATTGCAAACAGGATGTAGTTACCGTATCTATCTAAATACATAAACATCTGGTCAGTCGGAAACTCCATACCCCACCCAACCCTTACACACACACACACACGCGCACGCACACGCGCGCACACACCCACAAAAAGCTTGCAGACTCGGTGCCATATCCCTGAAATTCATAAGAGGAACGTGTCCTGACCTGCTTTCAGTCTGTAGCCATGTTGATTATGACGTGGGATCTCATTTCTGCATGTTTCAAGCTGCACAATATTGCGCATTTAATTACATTTTAGCTCGATTTTTGTGCTTTTATGCGCACGAAGCGCTAATCACAATTCCGAGGGGAGCAGCTCGGTTTTTGCGTCAAAAAGTGCGATAGAACGAGACTTTATTGAGTCTCTCAGCCGTTGGCTTTTCCCGCTTATCCTTATTCCCAAAGGTTAGTCTTTTAGTTAATGAGCCGATCATTTTCGTCTGCTGTGTAGACAACATGCAGATAAATCAGGTAAGCGGACCGCTGCAATTATCTCACAGGAAGAGACAGGAAATGAAAATGGCGGAGAAGGGGAAATACAGGGATGTCAGGAAAGATGTCACATCAGGGATAAAGACATCACAATGAGGAAAGTTGTCACGTTCTCGGGTTGCAATGAGGAAAGATGTCACATTGTCGGGTTACTCCACAGTCAGTAGTAAATTCTACGCTCACATCATCATCAGTGCAGGTGAAACCGCTCGTGTGACATGGCCCTTAAGTACTCCTTTTCCCGCAGCTCATCATCTCGTATCGAAAGCCCTTGACCCGCGGTCTGCTTGGCCGCCAGGTGCAAAGCACTCCCTCTTCGTTCACCATGGCATGACGGGAGAGTGTGCGTGGGGTGGGTGGGTGGGTGGATGTGGGGGTGAGGAGGAGGTATTCTCGGCAGTCACGCCGACGCCATATTGGGAAACGTTCTTGTAAACTCGGTCGCGAACTCCGCTTCCGTGTTAGGCAGGGCGTGACCGCCAGGTGAGCTCCAGAGTGAGAAGGAAAGGTTTTATTTTTCTGCCACTCGGCTACTATGAACGCTAGTGCACGTTTAAGAAATAGCATACGAAACATAACAGGGAAGCCGCGTGTGCGTTAGTCTGCAGTGATGTGCGAGTAGCCTCGGCTGATTTAATGAGCCGTTCGCGGTTCCACCATGCGAGTGTGTGAAGTTCGACACGCGTCGCTTAGTCTTTGAGACAAGCATGTCGTTTATTAACTCTAGACTTTGCCACAGTTAGGCAAGCAGGAATGGATCGTCGAAGGGAGCTACTTGGTATACAATTTCGTTCAATTAGATTCGGATTAGTAAAATAAATCTGACTTTCATCATAAAGTTTCATCTACATTAAAAGATGTGAAGACTTCGACCCGCAGCTAGATAGCGTGAACGACAGTACCTCCTCTCCACGCCTGAAAGTGCCCAGAATTGTCAGAGGGTCAACGGCTTCGAAAGGCATTGCTATGTAATCACGTATGCCCGTGCAAGATATCCCATGTTTTATTTGTTGCTATAAAGCATCCAACGAGGCGCTTTCCGCGTATTCCTCCCGTCTTTAGCCGTTGATTGCATGCGCAAACTGCGAAGAAGAAAACGATAAATGGATGGACTCCGGAACAGTATTCAACTTGAATCCAGGGCACGGCGACAACTTTACACCCGAGGATGTTTGCGTGACAGTGTGTCCAGCTGCAGATTGGCTATTGTTATTTATCACAGAGGTGGTGAAGCCATGGGCACGGAACTGTGAAGCTGTGATAAAGCGGGGTTTGATGTCCTTGTTTTTCTCTCCCTTTTGGGAAAGTTTGGCTTATTTTCAAGATTTTTGTCTTTATTTCTGTGTTTATCTGAATCTTTCTCTGCGTTTGCCGTAATCCATAGCTTTCAGGGTTGGTTGTAATTGTTTTCTTAAAGCCACACTGAGATGTTAGTCTGGGACCGAGATGTTGACTTGGGAATAGTTTATCACCGGTGTTAATAGTTTATCACAGGCAAAGACAACATTTTGTCTCTCTGTTCACTCCCCCAACTCTCTCTCTCTCTCTCTATGTGTGTGTGTGTGTGTGTACGTGCGTGCGTGAGTGCGAGTTCGTGCGATACCATCCCGTCCAATCCGCTGGTGTTGGGCGTACGTATACAGGTTGGTACAGACAAGTCTCGGTTATCCATTACAATCCACAGAGATGTATCTATCGCCTGCGGCCTTTGTCGAGACGACATTGTCGATAATTGGAATCTTTGCCTTCGCCAGCTGCCGGACTCACTGTCCGCGAGCACCAATTGTCGGGAAGATTAATTAAGTGCAAGGAGTATGCTGGTCCACCTTATCTGTCAGCCCTACCCCAGAATCGAGAGTTTCAGCATCATTTGAAGATGGCATCAGAAGTGATGAATAGACCCTCTCTACTTGAAAGAGGAAGTTTTTTTTACAATTTTTGCTGAAGAAACAAAGGTTTTGTTTGCATGCAGAGACGCGAAAGAAGCCTCTGTGACCAAGTGACACGTCGTGACCTTAGAAGTAGGGGAAAAGAAACAGAAAACAATGCGCTGCATTAGGATGGCATTAGGAGGGCTGAGTGGAAAGCTGAACTGGCTCCTTTGATGGGGATTTTTTTTTTAAAAAAAAGGTAAATATCACTCAGTTTCTTGGCTGCTTTCTGTCTGTAAGAGTTAACAGCGATGCGAAGCTGGGAGGGAAAAGGAAACTTCGTGATGTGCTCCAAGACAGTTCGACAGACAGATGTACGGAAGCCTCGCAGTTAACAGAGGGCGTACGACCTCTCTCGGAGCGTGTCTTCCCCCGACGACGACGACGACGACGACGATGATGATGATGACGACGATGACGAGGAGGAGGAGGAGGAGGAAGATGATAGTCAAAACGGGGAAGAGTTAATGGGGCATATCTTTCTAGAAAAGGATGGATATGACTGCTATAAATGCCCGACGCAGTTGTCCTATCTTGCCGACCGCTTAAGGTCGAAAAGAGACGCACAGACAGCTCTTTCCTCACTGGGTGGCTGGCTGTATTCTAACACCGCAAAGCACCTTCAGTTATAGCTGGTGTGTACGATTCCCTTGTGATAACTGGAAACTTAAGGTACGTAGGCTGCAAAGTGAAGGTGATATTTGAATCGAACCATTATGCATCCCCCTCTCAGCAGATGAAGTAAGTTCTAAAGCTGACTTTGTTCATGCCGTGATACAGACCACAGAACGTTGTAGAAACGATATCACGGACTAAATCAAAACTTCCGTTTAGGCGTAGACAACATCATGAGTCTTAAACACTCGGCTATGCAAGAGTGCCAGACAACTAATAATCATTTCTGATTGGTATCTAACCATCTTGTCTCGAAGTGGTTTTTTTATGAAAGAAAGTTCTAAACCACCTTAAAGGAAAAGTAAATCTTGGACGTACTGTATACGCTATTTCTAGTTTCATTCATTCATTCATTCATTCATTCATTCATTCATTCATTCATTCATTCATTCATTCATTCATTCATTCATTCATTCCATTCATTCATTCATTCATTCATTCAGATCTGCCACGTTCCTTACTTTCGACTCTCTCTTTGCTACGTGTTTGGGTACGTTAGGCTCCCTTGATTGCATACGTCAGCATACGGTTGTGTCTAGCGCTGCCAGTACTTTGTTGGGGTTGTCATTTGATGATTTATAGCGCTCTGTGAAATTCATCGCTAATTTCGCCCTTACAGTGCATTTCGTCTCTTTCGATACAGCAAAAAAAAAAAAAAAAAAGTTAAAAATTCCATTTTGCCTCCTGTGAGAAAGATGAATCACGGGCTACGTCCGCTGCTTGGCAAAGTATTCCCCACGCCCCCCACACCCCCATCGCTGCGACGGAATAAAGCGAAAAGGACAACCAGCAGAGGTAGGTGTGACGGGGGTGGCGGCTGCAGCAATGATGGTAATACGGAGAGGCGTTCGATAATCGACGATCTGCTGAGCTCTCTGCACTCGCGTAAGAATGGCGTCATTGTTTGTAAATAGCAAACCTTGAGCCTTCGGGATTTGTTTTTCTTCCCTCTGTCTGCTCACTTAGCCTGGTCGTACACTCATCACACAAGACATCAGGCAGAGATTTATCGACAGTTATATGTACAGACTGGAAACACTGCACTCAAAAGCCGTCTGCTTTTTTTTTTTTTTGTTTTTGCACCTTGACGCCTCCCTCATTCCTTCTTTCCCCCGCTATCAAACCCACCAACTGCTGTGTCCACTTTCGCTTGCGCCTTAAGGCCAATAAATTCCAAACATTATACATAGAATAATTTCCTCTCTCCAAACTATGCATGCAGTTTTGTTGTTGTTGTTGTTTTACTTTCTCCTCAATCTTCGGTTTTGTTATCTTGCTGTGGGTAATGATTAACTGCAGTAAAACGGTTAAATTTTTCTCCCCTGAAGTCATGATCATTTACTCGTCTTTCATCTTCGCCCGTCCAAGCACGATAACTCTCACTGTCAGCCAAGAAGGAGCACTCCCGCGCACGCCTCGCTAAGATGGTGTTGATGCATTAGGTGTTATCGTCAGCCCGACATCGCGCCCTTGGGAGCAACAAGAAGCCGTAAGCGTTAACTCCCCTTCTCAGCTCTTACGCGAAGAAGGCAAGAACAGCATGTCTCTAATCATCATCGATTATGCTGGTTCAGCCCAAGACAGTTTTATAAGAACCCGACTAAATTGGTAATCAAGCTCAATTTGGAAGCACTTACATGGTGCTGCAGATGAAATATTTTTTTGTGCGTACGTCCTATCTCATCTCCTTACCTGTCATTCGTGCAGTTTGAAGTCGTTATCATAAAGCAAGTTCAGAAACCTGACACATCCACTGAAAATAAATATAGATAACTGGAAGTCGGCTTCTTACTAAAGAAGGGTATGATGTAGTTAATAATCTTCAAGAAAGTGACAACCTCAACAAAGTACTGGCAGCGCTCAGCACAACCGTATGCTGACGCAAGCAGCCAAGGGAGCCTACCGTACCCAAACACGTAGCAAAGAGAGAGTCGAAAGTAAGGAACGTGGCAGATTCAAGAAAGTATTAAAATCTGATTATCTTTACATTGAATAGCAAAATATATGATGCATTGTGCAGCGGTCATCCGAGACACGGTACAAAGCTGTTGCCAGACCTGAAAAGGATTCAAAAGAAGGCGTTAGGCTGTATTTAGTTGTACGCAGTTTGATGTTGCCCACAGTAGTTACAGCAACTAGGATATCTTTGTGTTGCAATCTCGGTTGAGCTAGACGATGCCAGAATTGTCCCTCCTGAGGTTTTTCCCTCTAGGTTCTCATGCATCATTCTTGCCAAACGCGTTTCCTCTGAGCATGGCTTCTGGCTCCAGAACCACTTCAAACCCTA
Organism: Lanistes nyassanus; assembly: GCA_004794575.1. Lineage (NCBI taxonomy): Eukaryota > Metazoa > Mollusca > Gastropoda > Architaenioglossa > Ampullariidae > Lanistes > Lanistes nyassanus. The sequence goes on from SMGT01010272.1 coordinate 96,407, forward strand.
CTCTGTTCCTGGCTTTTAAAAGGTTTTGTGGTACTCCGTTTGCGCGGCTGGTTTGCAGTTCCTCTGTGTGAGGTTAGCCAAAAAGCAAAATGGCGTCAGGGTTGAGCATGAAAATGTTTGTCATAAGCAGCTTTAACAAGCTGCATGGCTTCTCTTAAGGAACACTTACATACACAAACATGATCTCATACGAACGATTTAAGGGCTCCGTACGTAAACTCAAGCACTCAACAAAGGTTTCACAAAGCTTATTTTGACACGCACAGCCTAAGCTAAAGGGACAAAATTCTTGCCATCCGGGGTATTAAGTTTCCTATGGACTTCCACGCCACCTTCAGGAACCTGCTGTAGACACTATTACAACGTCTGCAGCGCGGGTTTCTGGAAGAAAGACCCATTGGAGTCTGAATAAATGCCACTCTGTGTAAACGGACAGGCAGTAGTGTCAGACAGCCACAAGTGTTTAACTGAACAGAACTAACCACGATCCGAACCCAGTAGGTGCAGGAAATCCGGTTTTCTTCTCGCATGGGGGGGGGGGATCGTTCAAAATACGATTCAGCGCTGGTTTTCACGGACATTCGTGTCTCCTGTTCATTCTCTTTGGTCGTCGCCATTGTAACCCGTCGTCGCCACCCCCACCCCCCACGCCTTGCATCCCTCTTGGGGCAAAGGCTGCCTACGGGAGTCCTCTAGGGGTTCTGATCGAGCCATTCTTTCTGGCTATCCCCAGTTGTGCCCTGTGCTCTTGTTCTCTGGTGTATTCATAAAGAAAGGAGCAAAATGCACAGGGCGAACGGTCTTAGGACCGTGCTGTTATGACCCGAAAGTACTCCTGAGCTGATGGATGATCACCTTACTTCTTTTTTCACACCGTGGCTGTTAAGAAAGAACATGCTTGGAAAAAAGTTGTAGGCAGGCATTGCAGTTTTTATTGACGATGGACTGCGTGATTCTGATGTAGCTTTCTTGCCGTACTGTTAGTGTTGTTTCACACCTTAGTTTAGCCCTAAGAAGATTTTTTTTATTTTTTCCATTTGTGTAAGTGCATTATTTTTACCGAGCACTCAGCTTGTCTTAATACTTCAAATCTGATTTTTTCCTAGAGAGAATGTCTTACTCTAATCTTCACATAAGCTCTAATTGCTTGAGAGGAACACAATAATATCTGGCATCTGCCACATTTATATTTTATTTCACCCACTCCTGTGCATAATTCGTTGTTTTTTGAGAATAACTTTCAACTTCTTAGGAGTCCTATCAACCAAAATGTATGAAATATACTTACGTTCACTTTCTGGGTATAAACGATTTTTTCCTATAACATCGCATCAGTCATATAAAAGTTCTTTAATATTTAATACTTGATCTTTTTTCCTTCTCACTTCTCCAGATAATCTCCATGGCAGTGCACGTAATATTTTCATTAAAATTGATGCACACCCCACCAGGTCAAATAATCTGTCTGGCTTCTTTTTGTCCTGGAGATGGGATGTAATTGTAAATGGCCAAAGGAGCCTCGCTTTGATCTCACGGTAGCCTTTTTTCTTGGCCGGTCGGCTGGTTCAATATTGCTTCTGCTTCAGCCACAGGGGAAACGAAGGGCAAGAAGAAAAGCGAAGCTACACAGACAGACAGACATACAGGTGGACAGACAGACAGGAAAAAATGGGAAAAAGAAAGACGGAAAAAGAAAGAAAGGTATCAGCGTTTTGAGAGGCGGATAAAGAGAAAGAAAAAAGACAGTGGTGGCAAACGTGCCCTAAAAGCGAAGATCTTGAATCACTATTGTGTTTGAGAATTTTCACGCCCGCTATATTTCATTGTCTAATGGTTCAAATAAGAAGCCCGAGAGGATTCACGAGAAATGTTTAATGGAACTTGGATGCAAACTTGCTTAGTTCCTTAAGAAAGGGCTTAGCTGCAGCAGGCAATACACACAAAGTTGAATTCATGAGTGTGGTATTGCCTTGTCAGCACCCGTTCGCACATAGATGAACAGAGGTTCGCACACATTACCCTCGCCGCGCTGTCGCCATAACCTCCACTTTTACATTTTCTTATAGTTTGCGCATTCATTTCTCGCCTGGGGCTGCGCTTTCTGGCTGATCTGCCACAACGTTGCCATCTGCATTTCTGTGCTATGTAACCCCCACCCCACCCCCACCACCAAGACCCGATCGGACGCGGAACTAGTTTGAGGCTTTATGTTCAGTAAGATGAACGTTGCAACCCAGCTATGGACCCCCATGCATCTCCCGATATCAGAGCTTCTTTGCTATGATCCTTCTTTACCGAACGAATGTGTGTCCGAGTTCTCCAAACGTTGGCCATGTATATCAGGTTCGAAATAAAACTTACATTTGTCCTGTTAAGAACGGGCCTTAGGGTAGTCCTTTTAAAATGCAGAGATCCTTGGTGGCTGTTTTGCGCTATAAGAAAAGAATAACCTGGTTTTTATGTTTGCACTTCTGTGCATGCGCGCACTTGAGTGTGTATCAATATGCACGTCCAACCCTGCGCGCACACTGGTGTGAAAAGGGGGAAGGACAAAAGAGGAGGGGGGTAACTAGCGACCTGTTCCAGAATGCGACATGTTTGTGGAACTATATCTTCCACAAAAATAACTTCAGATTTCAATACATTTTATTCCATTTTACATTCTGAATTTTAGATCGCCAGGCAACCATTTTTTAAAATTTAGCTTGGATTGAAGATTCATAAACACACACACACAGGCACGCACGCACGCACAGACACACAAACACACACGTGCACACCTACTCACGCACACACACAGACACGCACACACAATACAAATCCACACTCACCTCAGACACCCTTACACACTTACTCACATATGCATATATACACGCATGTTGAGCGCGCGACACACAGAGCACATAGATGAAAATATATGACTGCTCGCGCCGCTCTGTGGGATCTTTTCGCACGTACAACGTTCTAAGCATGCCCAGCCAGTAAGCGCGTGTGAGATTTGGTTAGTATGCCTGCATGTGCACGTGTGTACGTATATGCGGCGTTGTACAGTTAGGAAAGAACCTACAGACTACTCGAAAGGAAGGCTCTTATCAAAACTAACACGCGGGGCCTTTTTAAATCAATTTGCCAAGCACGATGCATCGGCCACTTTCGAGGAGGTCAGCAGGCAGACTGCGTGAATTTCTGTGACTTTGTGTCGTGTGATGAGCCGCCAGCATTTGGCGTTCGGCCCACAACAGATTGGGAATTGTGTGCTTTCAGTTCTGACGATTTGGCATGCGTGCGTGAGCCTGTCTTGACAAAATTGCCAGCCGCATTAAAACGAGCATTTGCATCAAAGGTCTTTCCCAATGTGTAGAACCGCTTAGGCAACCGTGCTGATAAACGTCACCTGCAATAAAGACTTTGTACTTCATCAGAATGTACATATACTATCCCCCCACCTCTGCCAACCCACACACATCGACTCACACGCACACATGCACTCAAGGCTGATATAATATATATGGGGAGGAAAATGATCAATTGTTCATGAAGGATTACATAGGCATCTTGTATAAGGTTCGCCGCCTGGGGTTCTTGCTTCCCTTAGGTATCTCTTCTGACTAATTTTAATCGAGTGAGCTCCCCTGACATCGCTCAGCAACCGGGTTATTTGACGGGCAAGACTGGGTCAGTATTCGTCTTGGTCAAATCCGTACTTACTCATGCTGCAGATTTAATTTAGTTTAAAAAGTGGCCGCCCACAAGCAAGAGAGAAACTAACAAGTTATTTAAAATAAAATCTATTCCTCGTATGAAGGAAAATATATATCTACACTTGCACGAAGAATTTTGTCCCCCAAAATATTCACATCCCGCATTTGCATTGTTTTATAATGACAAGATATTTAATGATCACAGGCTGCATTCTCGTGTTACTTTTTCATCCTGAAATATTGAGATATACAAAAATTGTCTTGTTCATTACTGCAAGGAAATTTCTAATTTGTAAATTTGTAGCTTGTTGTACGCTCCAAAAAATAATTTCATGGTGAATTTTATTTTCTACAGAAACTTAACGCATTGTCTACTTTTCCACATTATCTGATGCATACACAATAATCTTGAACGCTTCTGTGGCAAGTGTCTTTCTTTAGCCTCTCTTGCAAGCATCGGTTCCTCTCAGGCCGTATATACCGACCACAACAAAAGTATACGGAGGCCAAGTGCTAACCAACGAGGAACCACAACAAAAACGCACGTGGTACAAGACACGCATTGCCAGCGACTGGCCAATCACTTGAATGCAAAATGACATGTTTTAGCCACCACCACCTTCTGGTTTCTGCGCGTCAGGTGAGTAGAAGCGGCCTTCGCTTGTAGGGGCCTACTAAAAATGCGGAGGCCCTAATAAGAGGGCCTGGTACAAACTGGTCCTCCATGATGTAGCCCCTTTTTTCGGAAAACTGCTCTTACAGCTAAGTCTGTAATCTCAAAGAATATGGTTAGAACAGAAAACATAATTGCTTATTTGGTTGTTTTCCATCTTTCTCACTCCTGTTTAGTTTTAAGGGGAGGGATGACATCTATCTCTTCCAGTTTTCTTCCTGAGAAATTTATCACAGATGGAGCTTCCCCATATACCAGCCTTATTATTAGTCGTATTTCAACCATAAGGGTTTCTTTCCTACCAGCGGTCCCCATCTACAGCTTTGCTAGTTTTGAAGCTTAACTCGCCAAAGTTACTAGTGACAGCAGTGCAGCCCCGTGTTGCGTAGCACCACAAACAACACACAAACTGGGGCTCCTCAAGGGATGTCGTTAGGTATGTACTTATTTTTACAGGGACAATCTTTCTACCCTGAGGTTATTTCCCACTATGGAGAAGGAGGGGATGGAATTCTATTATTGAACTAAGGCCTGAAAGAACCACCAGACTGATAGCTGCAGTAAGATGGGAAGTGCAGAGAGACAGTTTATTGTTCGGAAGATGGTCGGAATGCACAATGCTCAACTCTAAGGTATAATCTTTGGCTGCTCTTGGATTTGAACCAGCAACATCCACACGCCAGTCCGCAGTTCTATGCGCAGAGTTATCCCTGCCTACACCCCTTGAAAGTTAGTGGCGTGGCAGAAAGCACTAACAACCACATATAAACAGTTCTTTCTGTCACGTGGAGTCCCTTGTAGCACCTGAACTTCCGGCAAGCTACTGCAGCTGCCAGTGGCTTTCTGTCCGGCAGTCGATCCGGACCTAGGCAGCTTTATAGATCTTCGATAATTACTAACATCTGCAAATTCTGGAAAATGTAAGATGATCTCTGAAAGATTTCCTTGCCGATATTTTAATTCATAACTGACTTCAAATTTAAGACTGATTTTTACTTTGTAAGACTTTGAGACTTTTAGCTTAAAAGTATGAACTGCGAAAAAGTTTCAAACAGCTTACTAAACTTTGCGTTTTATGTTACAAAGTGTATGAGCAAAATAATTGCTTTTTCTGAACTGCTGTTAAGTAATTATGTGCCTTCTCAGAGGAAAGAAAATAGACCTGAAAGAGTTTTCTTTGAAAGTAATATAGCTATGTGATCAAAGCGCGAACACCATGGTCCAGCTGTCCAATAAAGCTTAAAAAGAACAGGTAACACTGAGAATTAAATGAACATTCCCGAGGGCGTATATTTAGCTAAACTTGGCTTTTTAAACTGTACCAATAACATGGTTGTAAACCTCGTACCCTAGAAGAAAGTGGGCAGACATGTAGACAGGAATATTTCTGG